>CM055894.1:25005631-25023131 GCA_029582155.1 Panopea generosa | reverse complement strand
GTTAGGCCAGACACTTTTGCTCATAGCGCAAATAAATTTGCTTGAGATATCATAAGCGTCCGACCCAACTTGAACCCTCAACAGGAATGATTCCCGCCAACTGTTTATCTGTGCACACTAATTGTGCTCAGTTGCTATGGTAATATTTTATTTGTATGACAGTACCGTTAGCAACCGTATATACCACATACAGAAAGTAATTGTCAATATAAAAATATCAACAAACTAAAGTATGCCGTAAAACCAGCAACAATATTCTTTTGTTGCTGGTATGGTACTTGACTTAAAAGAATATGGCTACACAGGTGTTAATATTTAAGTAAATGATGTTTCATATATTAGTCTATTTTCAGTTGATCGTCTTGCATAGCTCTATATTGAATGCCTATGATACTAATAACATCGATTGACATTCCTAAAACCATTATACAGTAGTATACAGTTAGTGGTGAACCATATAACCCTGTACACACGTACATTGTTATTTATATACTTTAAATTGTATATTTGTATGGTACACTAGAGAGTTGTAATAACTTCTAAAAGTGTTCAACCATTTTTATAATAATATAGCGGCAGGTACCGTTATATCATAGTTTGAGCTACGCAAGTTTATGTATAATTAATTTATTGAAAAATGTTCGTCAGCCTTGCAATATTTTACTAGTACACCACACTGTTAAAAAGTGACCAACCACCGCTAATCTCCCATGATGTATCAGATAGTGGTACACAATGGACTAAAAGTATGTTAAAAATTGTTATTAAATTAAATTGTGATGTTTGTAAAGAAGCACCCGGCAGATTACTCGTACCTAAAAAGCGCCATAATTAAAAAATATCTTAAAAATTCCGATATCCCCTCAGATCAGATCTGCTGAGAACTGATTAGTAGAAGTTGGTCACTATATATTTATAAGGTAGTCTTGTGTAATTCAATAATGAGTATCATGGCATTTCCTAACCATGATATTCCCTAGAACCGTACTCAATGCTGTGTAGTGAATACGGAATTGCCATATAGTCCCGTAATCAACATGATATACGTTACTATTTTAATGATTATTAAAACTATAATCATTGTAAATTAATATAAACATGCCAAAAACGCTAAAATATGTATAATAAATATCCATTACTAGATATAAAGCGTTCATGTTCATATTGAATAATACATCTCTTCCTCAGATCAACACATAGGGCCAAAAGCCCCAATAAAAGCCGGACGCTGAGTGGTTCGATCGGGATTGTAACGCTCATTCCGATTGGCCAGATTTCAATCCGTTTTCGGCTTTAAGCTCAGGACATAAAACTGTGAACTAAAAATAGAACTGTTCACTATTAGGTCCGTGATTGAAATCCAGCCAATCGGCGGCGTTTAACCTTCAATGGAATGTTGACCCGGAGGAGATGTAAACAAAAGATTGCACTTGATGACTATCGGTGACTATCTCAAAAAACGCAACGGAAGTAAAATATATAAACAAAGAACCCACAATCATTTTAGAAACAAATTCAGAAAATTTCTCAATATCTTTAGATAAGATTGTGGAAATAACTAAAAAATTAATACTTAACAAATCTAAAATCACCGGTAACCGATTAAATGAATATCTAAAAAGAGAATTTATTTCAAATCTCAATTTAAAACTTACAAATAAAACCAGTGTGACTGACAAGGGAAATGGAATCGCACAACAAAACAAACACAAACAAATTCCGACACGTGCACAACCTACGGAAATAGTTAGGAAAAACCCCATAGTGGCAGGTATACTGAGGCAGTCCAAAACCCCCAAAAAAATACTGTCTCAGTCCCCACGACACAAGGCACTGGCTGTTCGAAACCGTCTGAATAGTAACATCTGCTTTCAATAGGGATCTCACGGTTATATCTTTTAATTCACAGGGATTGACCTCTCTTAGGCACACAGAGATTAAGGTACTATTAGATTTAAACCCTAATGTTGATATCCTCTGTGTGCAAGAAACCAAACTTGAAAATAATCAGGAGAGGAAGATCCCTGGCTACCATGCCGAATACAAATATTTTAAAAACACACGTAATAATACGTGTGGAGGCTTGGTAGTTTATTTTAAAAACAATATCAACTATGAGGAAATCAGAGTGGATGATCCCCAAGACCATCTGGGGAACTATGCACTTGAATCTCAAGTGTTTAGAGTTCATCTAGGGAGATCCCCCTTCATTCTCATTAATTTATACTCCAGGGGGAGTGATCTGGAGGCTTTAGACCATATAAGTTCATCTCTAAACGCCGAAGATGAACTTAGGGACTGTATCATACATGGAGATTTTAACGCACACCACCCCACCTGGGGATCTCCATACGCGAACCGTCAAGGGAGGGATGTTTTGGAATGGGCGGGCAAAAGTAATAAAGTTCTACTCAATGACGGTTCCATAACCAGAGTAGACCAGGGCTCAGGCAAGGGCTCCTGTATTGATTTAACTTTTACTAGTCCCAAATTTTCGGCTATTTCAACCTGGTGGGTACATGATGACAATCTGGGCTCTGACCACTACCCAATCTGCACAACAATAAAAAATCAAAATTCAAAAATGCCAGAGAAAAATGATATAAATCCAAAATTTAAATTTGAAAAAGCAGACTGGGATCTATTTTATAGTAAATGCAGTGAGATAACCCTAGATGAGGTCCACTCTGATGATGTCAATATTTTTAATAAAAACTTATCTGAGAGATTCCTACTGATTGCACAACAATGTATCCCCGTCTCCAATCCAAAACAAAAAAAAGGCAAAAATGTCCCGTGGTGGAATGAAACCTGCCAAAATGCTATAAATGGGCGGAAAAAAACATTAAATAAACTAAAGCGGCACCCTTGTCTAGGTAATCTATATGATTACAAGGAAGCCGAACGAGAAGCAAAAAATGTCATCTACAACGCTAAAAAGCTTAACTGGGAAGAATTCTGCGAGAAATGCATACATAAAGACTCAAACTCTAAAGACTTTTGGACTAAAATCCGCAGAATCAAAGGAAATTTGCATCGCCCAATTCCATTACTTAAAAAAAATACAGCTTTAGCGGTCACAGAAGTAGAAAAAGCTAACTTTTTAGTTAAGCACTACTCTAAAGCTAGCAGTGAATCAAATGTAGACATTGATACTTTAAATTACCAAAAAAAATTTGAATCACTGTATAAAAATTATAAATCAACAGGTCATCATTGAATAATAGCTTCTCAATTTTTGAATTAAGATCAATAATAGAAAGCAGGAAAAATTCCGCCTCGGGACTGGATAATTTATCTTATCAAATGTTCAAGCATATGCCCAGTTCAGCACTGGAATTATGGCTTGAACTGTATGACCAGGTGTGGAATGGTGGTGTATACCCAATAGCGTGGAAGCAGGCTTGTGTTATCCCATTATTAAAACAAGGGAAAAACCCAAATGAACCTCAATCTTATAGACCAATTAGCCTTACCTCCCATCCTGGCAAATTAATGGAGGGGATGGTAAAGGCAAGATTAGAACATCTGCTTGAATAAAATAACATAATCAACCCCTTTCAATCTGGCTTTAGAAAGGGGAGGAGCACTTTGGACCAGCTCGCACGTCTGCAACATGACGTAAATTCAGCAAAAAATAGGGGACACTCAGTCCTAGCCATCTTTTTAGACCTACAAGCAGCTTTTGATTTAACCTGGCATACAGGCGTCTTATATAAACTTAAAGAACATGGTATAACAGGAAACTGCTACCTATATCTGAGGAACTTCCTAGAGGGCCGCAAAATTCAAGTTAAAGTAGGGGGGTCCCTCTCAGATCCTGAATCAACAGACAGAGGAACCCCACAAGGGGCTATATTATCCCCTCTACTCTTTTCAATATTAATAAATGATTTGCCTGCTACACTAGAGGGGACAGGCATGGTTACCAGCCAATTTGCTGATGATTCTGGCACATGGCTAAAAGGGGTCAACTTACACCTGTTACAAACTAGAGCTCAAACAGGACTTGACCTAATATGGGGATGGGCTAAAGAATGGGGGTTTAAAATTAGTCAGACTAAAACAGTGGGTATTATTTTTGGAAACTCAAATCAGCACAGTTTGGACGTACACTTAGGTGGCACACCGATCATATTCAAAAAAAATCATAAAATTTTTAGGCATGCTTCTAGATAGGAAACTAAATTTTCACTGTCACATAAAGGACATCATGATCAGGTGTGAGAAAGACTTAAATTTGATGAGAATGCTAAGAGGTACAGATTTTGGCTCTGATAAAAATAGCCTCTTACTTCTATATAAGTCTCTCATACGTCCAAAAATAGACTATGGGGCTCAAATCTATTCTTGTGCACCCCCTTCAATACTTAAAAAATTAGATATCATTCAAAATAAGGCCCTAAAGCTAGCCCTCAGAGCGCTCCATTCCACACCGGGCCATATATTGGAAGCGGAGGCGGGAATCATCCCACTTAAGTTGAGACGGGAAGAACAGTCAGTCAAGTACTGGGCCAGGGCTCAAACTAGGAAGGAGGGGAACCCTGTGAACAAGCTCATTGGGACCGGGTACTACATCAAGTCAAAATATACAAAAAAAGCCCATGTTTCGCTTCCTTTTGGGGCTCATACCCAGGACTTGGTGGAGGAGTACGGTCTCAATAATGTCAGTCTAGCAGATTTTAGACCTAAATTACAATCGCCCTGGACGCTCAAAAATCCTGATATTAGGTTATCTCTAACCGCCGAGTTCAATAAAAATGATTTGCCAGCACTTATAAGATCCATTACGGCAAACCACATTGACCGGCATTATGCTGAACATACACAAATTTACACTGATGGTAGTAAAAATCCCGAGGACGGGAAAGTTGCAGCTGCATATGTCATTCCGTCCCTTCAGATACAGTATTCTGAGAGACTCAGCAACAATTTGTCAATATACACAGCTGAACTGGTCGCGATTCAAAAATCTATGTGCTGGATACTAGAAAATAAACCAACAAAAACTGCTATCCTTTCGGATTCTCTTTCAGCTTTAACATCAATTAAAAACAATAATAGCAGATCAAGGCCTGATCTTTTGGCAAAAATCTTCTCTCAATATAACCAGTGCCTTGACTTAGGATTACAGGTCACAATGGAATGGTGTCCAGCACATGTAGATATATCAGGAAATGAAGAAGCTGACAGGGCGGCTAAAGATGCATTACAATACTCAAATATATCTAATTCAATACCCCTTGCACCTACCGAGGTATACTCTTTATCCAGGAAACATTTAAAAAAAAATGGACTAATTATATTAAAAATAAAACTTTCAAACAAACGTTTCCTAGAACCTCGGTAAATTTCAGACGGCCAACAAACTACTCTAACAATAAGAAAATAGATAAATGCATTACCCGTCTGAGATTGGGTGTCAATCTCCTGCCAGGAAATAAAGGGCAATTTATTATAAAACAAGGGAGAGATTGCACCCGGTGCAAGGTAAAATACACAACAAATCATTTTCTGCTAGACTGTCCAATTCACGGGGTTCACAGAAACAAACTTAAGACTGCACTTGCTGGTCACAGTTTGGAATTTAATATAACAAACATTTTGAATCCCAGCAAGGCAGTCAGAACCTCAGTATTTAGGGCACTGGAGTGCTACATCATTGACTGTGAAATGTCAGACAAAATATAATAGATGTAGCACAGCCCTAATACATTTACCCACCTCCCTAGCTTTCCATGTGGTCAGCCAAAACAACAATAATTTACATGGCTTGATTAATTTATCACAGATGGCAAGTGTTCTGTGTACTGTGCTTTATAAATATATCTATATGTGGCCTGGGTTGTGATTTTAACCTTCAACCCACTACCAAGCCTTGTGAACATATTTTTTTATTTTGGTTTCAAGCATCATATTTATCATACTTGCTTTTAATAAAGTTTAAAAGTAATAATATTCAATGAAAGGTCATATAATTGAATACACTGTATTGAAATGTTTTCAATACCTTTATGTTGTTTGTTTTTTTATTGCTTATATTTAGCAATTAACCAATCAATCTTTTAAGTTATAAATAAATTTGCATATTCTAAATGCAAAACAAGAGTTATTTTGATTTTTTTTTATTTAAGTCCCCAGAGTACTAGTTGTTTAACTAGAATGGGGTAAATAAATAATAAAATTTATATAAAAATTTTAAATAATCATCAATAAACATAATAATGGCTGACCCTGGAACAGGTGATACATCATACATTACCTGGGAACTTGGCTCAGTGCGACAAAGATGGGGAATGATATGACATGTAGGGCCCCCGACCCTAGTGGAAAAACAAAACTAATATTATTCATTAGGCTTGAGCCAATATAAGCTCAAGTGGAGGCAGGCAGCCCATCTGGTGCAGAAGTATAAGATATTTTATTGTAAATATAATGTACATACTGTATAAATTTTATTATAATAATAATATACTATTTTAACAATACCCTAAACTGGGCCGTTTAAGCAAAACAGGGAATAGGTAGTTTTTCAAAATATTTTTAGCAACTTTTTACATGCATTTTGTTTTAATATGGTATTTCTGCACCGGAGTGACAGCCTGTTATCCCATATCGCATACTTTTATAGGTATTCTGTGTAACTCCATCCAAACTCACTGGATACACCAGTGAATTACTAATTACTCATCTCACGGCCCTACAAATATAATATTTACATTTACTAGCCTGACATGCATCTCCAGTACAGAGCGCCGACCGCAAGGAAGGCATCTGTATTGTAGTGTATGTCAGAATCTAGTACATTTTAAAAACTGTCGAGCTTGACTTATATACCGGATTGAAATCCATCCAATCAGTGGATTTCACGGTACTTGCTGCTGATTGGCCGTTTTTCAATGCATTGAGCTTGATGCGAAAATCGGATTGAAATTCGGCCAATCAGCGCCAAGATAACAAAAAGCTTCGACAAATCAAAATAATTGTATTATCCATAGTTGTAGATGGAAAACAATAACCGTGAGATGAATCTTGCCAAATGTATGGCATAAATACACTTTTATACAAGTGATATGAACATGAAATTAACATGTTTATAATAAATTATATGATTATACATCAAAAAAATCATATATAAATTATACAGTCATTTAATATGTAAACACTATGCAATACATAGCATATAAATAATAACGTACCCGTTGGTACGGGATTACATGGCTCATCGCACTCAATATACACTAATGAGTGCGGTTGTAGGGAATATTATGGTTACTACCACCCTGATATTCAGTATAGAGTTACACAAGACTATTTTTTATTCTAAATATTTGGGACCAATTACTGTTAATCAGTTCATTTCAGATCTGATCTGAGATGATATCGGATTTCTTAAAATATTTTTTATTATTGGCGCTTTTAAGGTATGCGCGAGCTGCCGGGTGCCCTATTATACATATTTCACAGTTTAACGTTACTTTATTTTAACACACTCTTAAACCATTCTTTACCATTATTGATGCAGAATGGTACGATTAACAGTGACTGGTCAGTTTTTAAATAACGTGCGATATGCTGATGGATAATACCCTCTTCAGCTGATACTACAAATATATACAAATAGCAGGATAAATAGCTGTGACAATTAAAATATGTACAAAAATAAGACATCCCATGAATTCCATTGCAGCCAAACTATTTAGGTCAGTTCATTTATACCATCAAACACTATGATTGGGGTTTTACGGCACACCATAATTTGTTGATGGTTTACTATTGACAATTATTGGTGGTACGCTGGATACATGGTTACATAAGATAAGTACTTTTACTTTACCATTGTAATCACACACAATTAATGTGTTCAGATATCATCTTGGATAGAATTAAATTTTTATCTAAGGTTTATAGTTAAGTTGAATATCGCTGACGATATAAGCAAAACAATTTGCGCTATGAGCAGCGTTGTTTAACTTAAAATATTGGTGAACAACCATAAGTGCACCTTATTTAAATTAATCAAATACATGCACTAATAAGTAATATATGGCTGCAATCGGTAAATATAAAAAGAAATAATAATATTCTTAGTTGATTAATCTACACTTTGATCGCCAATCAACAAATTTAAAAATATCATGAGTATAAACAATGTTAGTAAACAGTAAGCACCGAATCCAAAAATATAAAATAGTTGTAGTATTAAACAACTCAGTTAATAATAAACTTCAAAGTTGAATATAGACACGACTTATTATGTGAATCATCTCCATTCATCATACATTAATCATCACAGAAATGTGTAATCATCTTTTAAATTTTTAATAATCATCCTATCCTGCTCGCCAAAATGACTTGTTCAAAGCGCGAGGATAAATAAAAACTTATACGTACGTACTTGATGACCAGTGAATCTTGGTTGGAATTACACAGGCTATATGATGTTCATGTGGTGTAGGATAAATAGCTGTTTTCCAGGTGCAACAATACTTTATTAAAATAATGGAACATATTTAAGATAAGTTACTAAAAATAATGATTATAATCCTGTATCCTAAGTACAAAACGGCCCAGATTAGGGTTATAAAATAAACAACAGATTATTTAAAGTTTTGTACATTATAAACAACATTTATAGTAAAATAATATATTGTTGCACTTAGGTAAGAGCTAATTAGCCGCTTGGGACTAACAGGCCCAAGCCTAATTAATATTGCTAATAATAGTGTTCCACCGAATATAGGGGCACTGTAATTTTATTTCATCACCCGTGCTGGGGTGCCGGGCCATGTCCCTTGATAATATAATGAATATTATCATTCCCCAGGGTCAGCATATATTTGTTGTGAATGTTATAAATCCCATGTACAATTTCCTTTTTAGTGGAAGTTAATTTAAGATGGCATAAATATAAAATCACTCTCATGCCAATCAATTTATAATTCAATCAGACTGAAAGTAAGCCTGACAAAATAATTTAAATACATATGATATTTTAACATAACAATTCTCTCTGGGTAAGCATGGCTCAGCTGTGGGAGGTGGCATGAGTCCACACCCCAGGCCACACAACATTTTTGTGGACTGCATTGTGGTCCCACCCCACCTCCCACTAGAAACTGATACTTTTTGTACTTAGAAGGACCAAGCACTATAACAAGTAAATCAAACCATACTGCAAATTCCAATCAAAGTACTATAAAACATTTTTGCTGACCCTGGGTGGTATTTATAGGGATAACTGATGAAATTAGGGCCTGGATTTTTAAGTCTATATTTTGTCAGACATCTGACAGTCTAGAATATAGCATTCCAAGGCTTAATAGACTGAGGCCCGGACTGCCTTGCTGGGGTTCAAAATATTATTAATGTCGAAATCTAACTTATTTCCAACAAGTGCAGTCCTTAAACTTGACCGGGAGACCCTGTGAATCGGGCAGTGTAGCAGAAAATGTTCAGTGGTAAATTTTTCCTTGCACCGGTGCAATCTCTCCCTTTTATAATTATATATTGTCCCCTATTTCCTGGGAGGAGATTTACACCCAATCTCAGACGAGTAATGCATTTATCAATTCTCTTATTATTAGAGTAATTTGTTGGTCGTCTGAAATTAACCGAGGTCCTGCGAAATGTTTGTTTAAATATTTTTTTAGAGATAAAAGTGGACCATTTCTTAATAATTATTTTCCTTGTTAAGGAATAGACCTCGGTTGGTGCAAGGGGGACTGAATTTGAAATATTGTTGTATTCAAGGCCCTCCTTAGCCGCCCTATCTGCTTCTTCATTTCCTGATATGTCTACATGTGCTGGACACCATTCTATAGTAACTTGTTACCCTAATTCAAGGCACTGGTTATATTGTTTATATATGTCTGCCAAAAGATCAGGCCTTGATCTGCTATTATTATTTTTGAGTGAAGTTAAAGCTGAAAGTGAATCCGAAAATATAGCAGATTTAGTTGATTTATTTTCTATGATCCAGCACATTGCTTTTTGTATTGCGACTAGTTCATTTGTGTAAATTGACAAATTGTTGCTGAGTCTCTCAGAATACTGTATCTGAAGAGATGGAATGACATAAGCAGCTGCAACTTTCCCGTCATCGGGATTTTTACTACCATCTGTATAAATTTGAGTGTGGTCAGCATAGTGCCGGTCAATGTGGTTTGCCGTAATGGATCTTATAAGTGCTGGCAAGTCACTTTTATTGAACTCGGCTGAGAGGGTTAACCTAATATCAAGATTTTTAAGAACCCAGGGCGGATCTGGTTTGGGTCTGAAGTCTGCTACACTAACCTCCCCGAGACCGTACTCCTCTATCAAGTCCTGGGTATAAGCCCCAAATGGCATGGCTATATGATTTTTTTGATATTTAAACTTGATATTGTATCCAGTCCCGAAGAGTTTGTTCACAGGGTTTCCTTCTTTTCGGGTTTGAGCCCTGGCCCAGTATTTAACTGATTGGTCTTGTCGCCGCAACCATAATGGGGTAACACCTGCCTCTGCCTCTAGCAAATAACTTTCTGTGGAACGTAGTGCTCTGAGGGCTATCTTAAGGGCCTTATTCTGGATGATATCTAATTTTTTTAATATTGAAGGTGGTGCACATGAATAGATTTGAGCCCCATAATCTA
The DNA here is from genome assembly GCA_029582155.1 of Panopea generosa. NCBI lineage: Eukaryota > Metazoa > Mollusca > Bivalvia > Adapedonta > Hiatellidae > Panopea > Panopea generosa. Next base: position 25,012,497 of record CM055894.1, on the reverse strand, counting down.
TTTTTGGACGTATGAGAGAATTATACAGAAGTAAAAGGCTATTTTTATCAGTGCCAAAGTCTGTTCCTCTTAACATTCTCATCAAATTTAAGTCTTTCTCACACCTGATCATGATGTCTTTTATATGACTGTGAAAATTTAGTTTCCTATCTAAAAGCATGGCTAAAAATTTTACTATTTTTTTAAATATGATTGGTGTGCCGCCTAAATTTACGTCCAAGCTGTGCTGTTTTGAGTTGCCAAAATAATTCCCACTGTTTTAGTTTGACTAATTTTAAAACCCCATTCTTTTGCCCATCCCCAGATAAGGTCAAGTCCTGTTTGAGCTCTTGTTTGTAACAGGTTTAAGTTGACCCCCCCCCCCCCCGCTAGCCATGTGCCTGAATCATCAGCAAACTGGCTGGTAACCATTCCTGTCCCCTCTAGTGTGTCAGGGAGATCATTGATCAAAAGAGAGAATAGAAGAGGGGATAAAATGGCCCCTTGGGGGTTTCCCCTGTGTAACGTTTCCGTGTCTGACAGGGTATCCCCCACCTTAACTTGAATTTTGAGTCCCTCAAGAAAGTTCCTCAGATATTGGTAGCAGTTTCCTGTTATTCCATGTTCTTTCAATTTATAGAGTACGCCTGCATGCCAGGTTAGATCAAAAGCTGCTTGAAGGTCTAGAAAAATTGCTAGGACTGAGTGTCCCCTATTTTTTTGCTGTATTTACAACATGTTGTAGTCTAATGAGCTGATCCAAAGTGCTCCTGCCCTTTCTAAATCCAGATTGAAAGGGATTAATTATATTTTTTGATTCAAGCAGATGTTCTAAACGTGCCTTGACCATCCCCTCCATTAATTTACCTGGATGGGAGGTCAGGCTAATTGGTCTGTAAGACTGTGCTTCATTTGGGTTTTTCCCTTGTTTTAGTAGGGGAATAACACAAGCCTGCTTCCAAGCTACTGGGTAGACACTATCATTCCACACTTTGTTATATAATCTTAACCACAGATATAAGGCTGAATTTGGCATGTGTTTAAACATGTGGTAAGATATTTTGTCCCGAAGCTGAGTTCTTCCTGCTATCAATTACTGATCTTAGTTCAAAAATTGAGAAGCCATTATTAAGTGGTGACCTGTTTATTTCTGGGGTTTTTAGGTAGTTTTTATACAGTGATTCAAATTTATTTTGATAATTTAGTGTTTCATCGATGACGTTTGAATCACTGGCAGCTTTAGAGTAGTGTTCAACTAAGAAGTTGGCTTTTTCTACTGATTCGACTGCTAAAGCTGTCTTATTTCTTAGTAGTGGAATAGGGCGTTGTGAATTTCCTTTAATTCTGCGAATTTTGGTCCAAAATTCCTTTGAGTTTGCGTTTTTATGTATACATGATTCGCAGAATTCTTCCCAGTTTTGCTTTTTAGCATTTAAGATGACAAATTTTGCTTCCCTTTCAGCCTCCTTGTAGTCATATAAGTTTCCGAGACAAGGGTGCTGTTTTAGTTTATTTAATGCTCGTTTTCGCCCTTTAACAGCTTCGATACAGGAAGAACCCCACCACGGGACATTTTTTCTTGTCTTTTTGCCAGAGTCAGAGACAGGTATACATTTTTTTGCTACCAACAGGAACCTTTCTGTGAGATTGTTATTAAAAATATTGATATCATTAGAGTAGACGTCATCTAGGGTTATCTCCCTGCAAAGTTTTTTGAATAAATCCCAGTCTGCTTTTTCAAATTTGAATATTTCTTCTTTAGAATTTTCTGTAATTTTGTGGTGTTGAGAATTTATTGTTATGCAGATTGGGTAGTGGTCTGATCCCATATTATCCCCATGTACCTGCCAATTAGAACTAGCTGAAAATTTGGGACTGGTGAATGTTAGATCAATGCAGGAGCCCTTTCCTGAGCCCTGGTCTACTCTCGTGAAGGAACCGTCATTGAGTAGAACTTTGTCATTTCTCCCCGCCCATTCCAAAATATCCCTCCCCTGACGGTCCTCAAATGGAGATCCCCATAATGGGTGGTGAGCATTGAAATCTCCAGTTATAATACAGTCCCTAAGTCCATCTTCAGCATTTATAGATGAACTTATGTATTCCAAAGAATCTAGGTCGCACCCCCTAGAGTATAAATTGATAAGTATGAAGGGGGACTCCCCTAGATAAACTCTAAATAACTGAATTTCAATCTTGGAGTTCCCCATATTATCTTTGGGGTCGTCTACTCTAATCTCCTCAAAATTGATGGTATCTTTAAAATATGAAATAAGCCCTCCACAAACATTGTTTTGGGCATTTTTGTAAAAACTATATTGTGCATTATATCCAGGGACATTCCTCTCTTTATTTGGTGATAATTTTGATTCTTGCACACAGAGTATATCAATATGTGGATTTAAATCCAAGAAAACTTTAATCTCTGTGTGCTTAAGAGGGGTCAGTCCCTGAACATTAAAAGAGATTACAGTCAGGTCCTTATTGAAAATGTAGTTTGGTGTTGCGACGATTACGACCAATCAGTATCAGAGAGGATTTTTTTTGGTGTTTTGGCCTGCCTCAGAATCCCTGCCAGCACGGATAATTTAGTTGCCATATTTGAGGCAGGTGCGCATTTTAAACTTTCTTGAGTATTTTCATCGACCCCCACTGTACTTTGAACCACACTGGCTTTTTCTATTGTTATTTTTTTTAGTTTATAAATATATTCTCGTTTGAGATAATTTGATAGTTTGTTTACTGTTATTTTTTATTTATTTAGGATTAATTCTTTTGTTATTTCCACAATACTATCTAAATCTATTGTAAAATTGTCCGAATTATTTATGACTTGTATTGTGGAGTTTATTTTTGAAGTCGATTCTGAATGTTGTTTTTGGAATGGGGAAGTTTGTTGGCTTCTATCTGCCAGTGTGGTTACTTTAATCGGTTGACTTATCACTCCTGGATCTATACCTCCCACAAGGTCAGCAATGGACACAGATTCCAGCGACGAGTGTGATGAAACACCTTCCGTATTGCTGTCCCTGTCGGAGTGATAGAAACTGGAGTGAATAGATACCAAGGACTCCTCTCCAGTGACATTAAAGTCGCTGCAGTCACTACAAGATGACTCCGAAACATGAGTTCGGGACAAGTTGTCGCAGTCTCCTAGAGAGGAGTCAGGAAGTGTACTGGGGGTCGATGTAACTAGTTTGGGTGAATTTATAGGGGTTATGAAACCCCTTTCTGTTTTGATTTTTGTTGACGGGGAGTTTGCCACTGGCTCTGTATTTGTTAGTCCTACTGTACCCACTATTTTTAAACTATCAGTAGTGGGACTGATTATAACACTGTCTGAAGTGTCTGACTGTGAACTAGTAATTGAATCCCCCCCCACCCCCCCTTTATTAAATCTAAAGAAATCCCTTTCTCCATCGGTTTTTACAAAAGTTCTAACGAGATGACCTGTTGGAGTCCGGTTAAATTTGGAGTTTGTTTCTTTTGTGTTTTTTTGTCTCAGAGGGTATATGAGAGGAATTCTTTACCTGGATAACGGGAGTCAGAGGTCCTTGGGTTCTCTGAGCCCCGGGGGAGGGTAATTTATCCTTCCCCTGGTTACTTATGTTAACATCTGGGTTTTTATGGCCCTGTTCCTCTCTTTTTGGCCGTGAGATAGCCCCTGAGCTGCTTTTGTCCCCATTATTTATTAGGATTTTAGAGTCCGCGGCCACTCCCCCCTTTAACTTTGAAGATGTAATTAAGTTTTTGGTATCTAGTTTTTGTTGAGCGCCGGCATGGGCCCCCCCCCCCACCCCCCCCCCCCCCCCCCCCCCCGGTGTGACTCTGTGGGGGTGTAGTGGCGGTGACCCGATTATTTCTCTTCACCGCCACATCCCAGGGGATCCCGTCCCTATAAGCCAAATTAGAGACTTTAGCCGCTATAATGTAGGACGGGCAGCCCCTGAACCGGGTAGTGTGGCCATCCCCACAGTTAACACACCGCGGTATTCCGGAATACCGGCACTCACGAATATTATGGTGTTCTGAGCACCTAGCGCACCTGACCTCGTTTTTACAACCAGAGCTCCCGTGCCCAAATGCCTGGCAGGTGTAGCACCGAATCGGGGGCGGCGAATACTCCTCCACGTCCCAATAAGTGGGAGTGCCAGCCACTGTGACCGACAGAGGCAGAGATCTGCCCGTGAAGGTAAGTTTCACCGCCCCAGACTGGCGGCCAAATTTGTCCTTAAGCCTGTCGGCCTTTAGGACCTCACAGACCCCACCATCTTTCCTTGGTTTAGGTTGAAGGTGGGATCGGAGGTCTCCAAGGTCGACCCGCAAGGGTATATTGTGGATCACCCCGGCTATTGTAGGTCCACCACTGGGAAGAAAGGCCACCAGTGGGATATTAGCCAGGGTGAAAGGTTTTATTTTTAAAACACCCGCCAGACATTTGGCCGACGCGAGCTCTAGCATAAAGGACCCCGACTTCAGCGGTAAGATTCTATTTATTTTATTGGCCAGCTCCCGATGAATGGCTTTTGTGAACTGGATGATGGAAATATGATCCAGTATGGGAGCTGGCCCGGCTGACTTTATAATCAGCCTGTGTGCCCACGTACTTTTGGTAAGGTAGTGACTGTCCGTGGACACCCAGGGCTGATCATTTAAAAATGAGGCTCGATTGAATTGAGCCTCATTGTTGTCAAAAGTGGCCCATTTATTTTGCCTGGCTGCATCCATTTGGAATGAAAAATCAAATAATTATTGACAGATGATTGATGGAATGAAATAAACATGAGACTAATTTATTCTGTAATGAACATGAACATGATGATGTTTATATATGATACGATGGTTATATGATGATTACATGATTGATGATTGATAATACATCTGTGAATATCTGGTCGCCAAAATGACAGTTCAAAGATAAAGGGAAAACAAAATAGAGGTAAATGTGATAATTTCTAATGCACTGTATATACTATCCTTATAATTTTGGATGGGGTCAATTTTGAATATACAGTGCGCCTAAAGAGGGTGTGGGTGATTTTAATAAATGTTAACAAAAGTATGAAGAAGTCTAAGGTCTAAAAAAGCAAATAAAACAGAAAATGGAGGCATCGGAGGTTATCGGGTGGTTCGAAATAATGTATATAGTTCACGTATAATGTTATAGTCCTTGTTAATCCACCGTTGGCAGGTACAAATTAAATTTCAGATTTTATTTTCCCCACATAAACAATATGGCCGCCTCCTGGCTGACAGGAAACATCTAAGCGTTTATCCAGTCAGCAACTAGAACGCTTAGCGTAAGCGTTCCGGTTGCTGATTGGATAAACGCTTAGATAATCCAATCAGCAACCAAAACGCTTAGCTTAAGCAATCCGGTTGCTGATAGGATAATCTAAGCGTGTATCCAATCAGCAACCAGAACGTTCAGCAGGTGCACTTCAATTCACATTTCATAATTAAGAGCGGTGTGATCTGGTTATCGATATATGCTCGCCAAAATGACCAGTTTAAAGCGCGACGGTAAATAAGAACTTGACTGGTCATCGATATTATTACACATATTGCTGATAAAAACATTGAATTATAACTACTACCAACAATATTTAAATGTTGTTTGGGATTCATGGCATCAGTTAGTTTGTTAATAGTACATAATGACCATTATATTCGATACGCTGTTTATAAGATTACATACGATAGCATTACGGTAATAATGATATATTATCGTAACCATAGTCAAATGAATGTAATTATATTCTATTAAGGCTTACATACCGATTAAAACTTCACTTATAAATACTATTAGCAAATGAATTTGCGCTATATAAGAGCAATGTGTTGGCCTTATGTATTGATTTAATAACAATACCTGCACTCAATTTAATTTTTATGTAATGAACCCAAATTGTCTAAACCAGCTATGCCGTTTTGGCCGGAGCTTATCTTATAATATTTTTACATAGGTCTGCCTACGGTTAATAAATTATTCAATCATTTGTTTTTTATTTATTTATTGATTGATTGATTTATTTATTTATTTATTTATTTATTTATTTATTTATTTATTTATTTATTTATTTATTTATTTATTTATTTATTTATTTATCATGATTGATTGATTGATTGATTGATCATCCATCCATCCATCCATCCATCCATCCATCCATCCATCCATCCATCCATCCATCCATTTATTTAATTATTATGATTGATTGATTAATTGATTGATTGATTGATTTATTGATTGATTGATTGATGTATTGATTTATTGATTGATTGATTGATTGATTGATTGATTGATTGATTGATTGATTGATTGATTGATTGATTGATTGATTGATTGATTGATTGATTGATTTATTGATTGAATAGTTAGCGTCATTTTTATGTCATTGAAATTTAACAGATGATCATTTTACCTAACCACTGTTTTCTAGTATCCTGAAATGTTAACCAGTACTCGAGCACACCCCATCTCCGCAAGTAACTGATAACTTTCCCACTTTAATAAGCGGTGAGAGATGAATGATAATGGGACACAATGTCGTATATCAATCATTACGGACGGGAAACATGCCGGGCGGGGATTCGAACACACGACCTATCTACAATTAAGTAAGAAAGTTAATCAATCCTCTAGATCATTAAATATAGATAATAGATAAAATAGGAAAGTATAATCTCCTAATCTATGAAGTTAATTAATTTAATAAATACAAAATCAGTAAGATTAATATAACCAACTAGTATCATTATCAATAATGTTACCGAAAATTTACTCATCAATCAGTCATACAGGTTTACAATAACAATCAATTTATTCTTAAATAATCAACTTTTCTTACTTGCCAGAAAAATAAAAAAACAACCTTAAACACACAAAA
>CM055894.1:24818131-25000631 GCA_029582155.1 Panopea generosa | reverse complement strand
GAACAATGCAACTATTTACCTTGCCCAACATTCTTATTGTTTTAATATATTTTTATATATACACGTATGTTAATCATACCGTTATATCACTGTCGTGATCGTGAAACGGCATAGCTTTTCCGTGTTCCGGCATAGACAACCAAGATGGCGACAGCGATAACAACAAAAAGGTACGTCTCATTTTCAATCTGTATTTCGCTTTCACCAACGAAGTAATAACATTTTGTATGGCTGTTTACTGAAGGGAACTAGCTATATTGTTTATTGCATATGCGTACAGCTTTTGGTTCCTTTGAATAAAATAGAAAATCAGCGATAAATGTGTCTGTATGATGGCGGTATTTTTTTGATCGAGAGAACCACCTAATTTGGGTCATTTTCTCTATCCAACACGATTTCTTTTTTATATAAACCCGAATAAAATGAAAAGTAAATACCTTACTGTCTCCATGTAAAGTGCAGACTCGATAAATTTACTCTATGTATTCAAAATTCGTTATTTTCTATTTTGTGTAGTACACGGCATAGACACCGTGAAACGGCATGTACTTTCCGGAAAATAAGCCCAATATTTGGATACGGCATAGCCTTTATCGAAGAAAAGGATACGGTGCAGACACGTTTTTCTTAGTTTATACATTTGGTAACCTGAAACTATCAATTCAACTTTACAGCATTACTTATCATATATACACAGATTATTTGCCTAATATCAAGTGATTGATCAGTATTACATATTTATCTACATGTAGTTTTTGAACTCATGCCATAGTGATAGCATTATAGTGAAAAACAAAATCAAATTCTTAAAATGACGCGTGTGTAGGTGGGCTGTGCAGGGCAGGAGCTTTACCAGGCATCTGCAGAGTCCCCGCTGTTTATTGACTTGGGGGACGACAGTGGCTATAATTGATTATGTTTTTATTATATCTGCTATATCATAAGATATATTTTTCAGTTTCGCTGTATTGGATTGCTCATTCACTGCTGATAGACTTTGTCCAGACTGCGGCATTCCGTTCAAATCAAAAAGCGGATTTCGGAAGCACATGTTAAAACACAAAGGTAATAAATCTATTTTATTTTTTTACGCTGTGTGTATTGTAATTTATGGAATCTCGACCTTATGTTAGATGAAACAACACCTTTACTTTCCCCATTGACACTTTTGCCATTATGCTATTCCGGTTAAGACAAAATGTAGCTCTTTTGCCATAATGCAAATCCGGTTAAGACAAAACGTAGCTCAGTTAGTGTTAAAGTGTATTTTAACTGAATGACGAACACGGTGCCAGAACTGGTGCACGTCTAAAACGGTTAATATATTACGCAGCTTCCTTATATACCTGTTCTAAATCGTCAGTAAATAGATTTGTGTTATCTATATTCCCGTGCACTTATTGAGCATTATTAGTGCGCCATCACTAATCGGAATTTCTGAATCCCCTCCCTGGTAATGAACTGTGCGGGGAGAGTTTGGCAGCATGATGTTGCAATATCGTCACATTGACGAAAATTCATAAACATTGCATCATGATTGTGTCAGCTCAGTTATTGCTGTGAAGGTCAGCATATATAACCTTGGACGTTGTACTTATTTGACAGGATCATCCAACTTACAGGTTCTTACAGTGATACAGATGGAAACACATTTCATTTCAATATCATTATTACTAGTATTGTAATCGTTACTTTTTTTAGTATTGATTGAGTACTTGTGGAATGGAGTACTTGTGGAGCTGGTGATCCATTGGTAGAGTAATGGACCCATGATCGGAGTGTCCTGGGTTCGATCCCCCGCCACGGCTTTGTGTGATGCTCGTGAGCAAATGTCAGCACATGTTTAGTACTGGTTCTACCCAGGAAGACCTAGAGATTGATATGTCCAAGTTGCAAGTTATTTTTTCACAATTTATGTTAAAAAAAAATAATTATAAAAAATTCATTGAATCAAGTTTGTCGTTTGGCCATATTCTTTTTTTAAAAAAATTGATAACATTAGATCTGTTTCAGTTTCAAATTATTTGAACTCCCGACTTTATTGTTTCTTTCATAGGGAATGAACCATGTCACTGTTGTGGTAAACAGTTCATAGAAAAGAAACAGTATCAAGCTCATAGAATGTCTGCTCATAATGACGAAAAGCTGAAATGTGAAATCTGCGGAAAGGACTTCACAACAAAATCATGTCTGACGAGGCATTGCAAACAGCATTTGCAAACGAATTCAGACACGTTTGCATGTGAAACATGTGGTTTAAAGTTTAAGAGAAGAGATGAACTGGGAGACCACATTAAGGGCGTAGACTACATGAGGGTCAACAGAGATACCGCTGTGCTACATGCTTCAAGGCCTATGCTTGGCGAGCAAGCCTTCGTCGACATATCAGAAGACAGCACAAGTTGTAAACATGTTTTGACATACAATTCTTGCATAGATAAATACATGCAAACTACTCCACTACGACAATTTCTTTAACAAAATCGCAATCAAATAAGATTCATCGGCGAGGTCTAGAGTTGATGCCACTCATTCGACCGTTATGATTTTAAATAACGAACATGCGCAGTAGTTGTAATCAAAACATTAGCACATTTAATGTTTTAAACTAAAATTTATTGGTCACGTAGCAAACATGTTTTAGATATATGCAACCCATTCGTGCCATGACGCATAATGTCTATTATACTACAATTCTATTATTCTACCTCACCACCCAACAGGTTGGCTGATTATATACATGTACACTGCATTCGAGACAGTTTGCCTAATAATGAAGGCATATGCCTAGTATATACGACTCGCTTAGTAATATATATGTTTGTACACTTTCGTTATATTTAACGTGCTTTTAAAAAGTTGTGGAAGCATTTCCATTATGATCACACATTATATATTTGTAACATTTATCTAATAATACATGAGTATACATGATTACACTAATCATTATGCCAAGAATAAGAGCTGAGACAGTGTGGATAAGTATTTTTATAATAATCACAGATTATATTTGTGTCTACCTGTAATTATGTGGTTTTATTAAACAATGATTTGTTGTGATTCCCTGTGATTATATTTGCCATGATTACATAATATATCCTTATTTGTTATTTTCCACGAATCATTTTTGCAACGATTACATTCTATTTCGCTACCTGTAATTATACATGATTTTACATAATTTTAATATTTGGTTCATTGTGATTATAATTTTTTTTATAATCTCGTATCAAGCTATGTACGGTTGTTTTATGTCTGTTTTGCTAATTATTTTGAAATACCATACTATTGTTGTTATATGTCTTTGTGACTACACCTAATTATAAGTAGGTGAAACTATAAGTTATAGTTTTGATTTGTTGTTTTTCAGTGCCAAAGACGTGCATTATTTTGAATTGTATCATTTTTTCAACACAAAAAGTGTATGCTGAAAATACGAGATAATGTATTTGTTATCAATTTGTTATCAATTTGTTATTATTCTGAGAATCGGAGTTATATCCTCAAGTAAAATTAAAGTTTAATTATAACGCATTCGTATGTTTTTATCGATACTTAATGCAACCAATATCACTATAATGGAGGCTGTAGTTGTAGGAAGTATATTCCTCACTTCAATTCAAATGTTATTTGTCCTAGATACAAGAAACTTTATTTTGTGTCGGATGTACAAATATAAAACACTAGCCGTAAAACTATTTGCCTGCTTTATGATAGAAGAAGAAACTAATGGATAAAACCTAAACTACCTTTTGTAATCGTAAAAATGGCTAAAAATCCAAAGGTTATTATCCGATCGTTCAAATTTTTATTCTCCCCTGCCGCCGAACATATAACTGCCACTTTGTCCGTACGTCCGAATTAGTTTCAGGAACATATCTCCAAAAGTACGAAGGATATTCAACGTGACTTAGAATAAATGAATGAACGAATGATGTTCTACGGCACGTCGACACATAAATAGGTCATTTTGTGCGCGCAGTCTTAGACCATGGATAGAGGGTAATTTATGGAAGTGCAGCGTAATTAATTAATTTAATATTTAGCGTCATTAATCACGTCGAGTGCTAACAGACAATCAGTTAACATAACCACTCTTTCCTGTGATCCTGAATGGTTAGCAAGTACTAGAGCACACCCATCTCCGCAAGTTACTGATATATTTCCCACTTGAATCAGCGGTGATAAACAAATGATAATCAGACGCTCTGTCGTATATCAATCATCATAGACTGCTGGCAGGGGATTCGAACCAACGATTCCTGATCCAATAGTCAGACGAGCTAGCGACTTGGCTAACCGGACCACGCGTAGAACTACAAATATATACTGAATGAATGCCAGAATTATCTCCCATTTTGAATTTTATTTTTCCTTGTCCGAGCATATTTTCAAAAATATGGTAGGAAACAAAACGTAGCGTAACTAATAACGAAAACAAGTTTAGACGTTCGCCAACCAGTTCCTGCTTGATTTATAAGTTTTTCTTTTGATGCCTCTTTGCTCACCATCATTTCCCTCAAAGACCGTATACGTCTACTCAAGCACAACACTATGTGTAAAAGTGTAAAAGTGTAAAAAGTGTAAAATGTGTAAATTGTTTCTTGTCGTTTCTCCGAACTTATAATTGAAATATCACTCCGTGATGTTTCTTGCACGAACAGTGTCGCATCTTCTATATAGCGTTTTTCTTTATAAAAGTCTTCTCTTCGTTCCGATAGTTTTAGAGAATGTTCATAACCCCAAAGAGCAATATAACCCTCTTTTCCACTAGTCGAAGCATTAAATTTTATCTTCTTGCCATCTAAACATATTTTATACGATTTCAGAGATGGTGACTTCTCAGACATTGCATCCAGTAAATAATGAATGATACCAGGTTTAATTCCAGCTGCTGAAACAGGCGAAAGTTTTCCTGAAACAACACTTCTTGTTGGTACAGCAAATTTAATAGCACCTTCAGATGGAATGTAATTTCCCTTTTCACAGTCCTTTGTCAAAATTTAACCCAAGTGTTTCGGTCCACTCATGAACTTCAACCATTTTCCATTGAAAAGACGATATCCAATGCGCCTAAATCGCTTAACCGTTTCATTGTATTTCAAACCTGATGTAATGTCGCATGCGTTGAAGCGACACACGTCCATGAATAGTTAAAATGCAATGTTGTCAAATGGGAAATGGCCACTTTCAATCAGTCTGTGCATATCGATCCAAGTTCTTAAATGACCATTATTTTCCATTTCTGCAGCTACTTTAGGAACCATTTTTCTCAATTCTTCGACCAAATCATTAGATTCGTGTATGCTGTCCACAGGCTCCTGTGTGCACTTGTCATCTTCCGCAAAGGACAATCCTTCAAAACAGCAACAACAGACTGCGAGGATTGTTTTCGAGGCGTTGAATTTCTTTGTTTCTTGAACAATGGACTTTGTAAAACTGCATCGTCATCATTCAGATCAAGAGACATGTTTTGCAAAGACTCTTCCAATGATGTCATTTTTTCTAATGGGTTTTGTTCTATTACAATATGCACGCACCATTTTTCCCCGTCTACATGTAAACATTGGTTAGCGGTTAATTCTCGCTGTGGAACAATTCCGATGTTTTTAGTAACAAATCCTGACTCACCCGTTTGGGCATTTAACGATCTGTGCTTTAACTTCAATACACTTGAACCATGATGGGAGACGAGATGATCAACACAGTCTTGAAGATTGTTTGTTGAAAACCCGCAGTAATAGCACTGACTATCCATAATATTTTCTGGAGAAAGAAAACAACATACTGATAATTTACGACCTTATATATTCCATTTTTTTTCCATTGTATACCAAAAAATGCACAACACACCTACACATATGACAAACACGTATCTGTTATGTGTTCATAAAATCGCTTGATTCTATTTTTCAATATAATGCTATCACTATGGCATGAGTTCAAAAACTACATGTAGATAAATATGTAATACTGATCAATTACTTAATATTAGGCAAATAATCTGTGTATATCTGATAAGTAATGCTGTAAAGTTGAATTGATAGTTTCAGGTTACCAAATGTATAAACTAAGAAAAACGTGTCTGCACCGTATCCTTTTCTTCGATAAAGGCTATGCCGTATCCAAATATTAGGCTTATTTTCCGGAAAGTACATGCCGTTTCACGGTGTCTAAGCCGTGTACTACACAAAATAGAAAATAACGAATTTTGAATACATAGAGTACATTTATCGAGTCTGCACTTTACAGGGAGACAGTAAGGTATTTTCTTTTCATTTTATTCGGGTTTATATTTAAAAAGAAATCGTGTTGGATATAGAAAATGACCCAAATTAGGTGGTTCTCTCGATCAAAAAAATACCGCCATCATACAGACACATTTATCGCTGATTTTCTATTTTAGTCAAAGGAACCAAAAGCTGTACGCATATGCAATCAACAATATAGCTAGTTCCCTTCAGTAAACAGCCATACAAAGTGTTATTACTTCGTTGGTAAAAGCAAAATACAGATTGAAAATGAGACGTACCTTTTTGTTGTTATCGCTGTCGCCATCTTGGTTGTCTATGCCGGAACACGGAAAAGCTATGCCGTATCACGATCACGACAGTGTATATGGAATAGTAAATATACACATACAGAGAAGTTTCTGAAATTAGCAAACATTGTCATGATGGAATTTGTATTAACTGGAGAATGTAAAGTTTTCGATATACCTCGATTTCAAAATAAAAAAAATACCAATTGAATGATAACCGAAAACTACTAATCATAAAGTTTAACTCAGTTGGTATTCATTACAAAAAATTGTATAATAAATAAGCGTTAATCGAAGCACACATTAACATATTGATCAAGTGAGACTGAAAAACGCTACGCATGCGCATAACACAAACTGAAACGGTAAAACGCTGATGGTCGTGGTCGGAACGGCGTTGAAACGTATAAACTCGGTATTAAAACGGTTCCCGTACTGTAATGGTATTGTGGTTGGTGTCAGTATGACAGGTGTTGATGCTAATGCTAGTGATGATGGTATTATAAGAGGTGGCGGTTTTGTGTGTATTTATGATACACTAGGTAATTACCGTATGAAAGATGGTGATTGTTTGTGATGATGTAACTGTGTCATAGGACGTGACGATATATTGGTAACGGCATAGTGTAGTGGTACGTAGTCATTGTGCAATAGGTGGTACCGTAGTAGTGGTTTGTTATACTGTCAACCTGCTTGTCTTAGTATCAAATATAAATAGTGTAGTGAATAGTAATATCCAGTATTTCTGTCTTTTATCTGTTTGCTATCTTATGACCCCGAGTCAATTCTAAAGCAACGAGTGCTGCATGTACCTTAAATATAATATGATAATTTATATGTGAATGAGGCAATATTTCAAAAATATAATAAGGCTACCTTATATCATAACTAAACAATTATGTATATGCGTGCCTTAAATGTATTGCAAAAGTAATGTTACTAATCAACCATTGGTTTTTAGTCATACCGCAGTTAATTTTGCAATATATATATATAAAGCACGTAATAAGTATGTGTCATAAATCACGGTTATCATTATTAATTATTAGAACGACACACATCTGCCATGAGAGTTTTATACATTACATCGTCAGAAACAGGGTACACATGTGCCATAATATCAATAACATATATTGCAAATATTCAAATAATACAGAAAAAGAGAAAAGAAATATGAAGGGTTCGGTAGAATACACCATAAAGGAAGAACTATGAATGCTAGTTCTCCTTTCCCCAAATTTCGAATGGAGAAGGAGAGCAGAATGAGGCATCCTGTCAGGTTAAACCAATGTACTGAGAGTTATTCAATTGCATGTTATTAAGCACTGATTGCATGTAACAATTTAATGAAAATGATAACATATAAAGAAACTCAATTCAGTTCTTCCTAAAAACGAATAATGATTCATAATTGGATGTACCATAACATTATGAGGTAAATGAGCAAACAAACATTGCTTTGAAAAAGGTACAGTTATACCAAGACATTGAAACATGTGTAAGTGCTTGCACTATTTTTTTCAAAATGTGTATATTAATTGGGCGTCGAAGTCGTATGAAGGTGCTAATCTTTGTGCGCCCTTTACCATATACGTTTCCAGGAAAGCATTGGTGGGGTCAGACACATTAAGAATTTTGTGAACCAAACTAATTGCAGATTCATATGTCGATATTGATTTAGAAGTCATTCGCAATTTGTGCAAGTAAGATAAAAAAAGAGCAATAACTGATGTCGAAACCGGTGGGCAAAAACATGTTGAGAAAACTGACCAAACAAATGCCAAACTCGCTGGTATGTGATTGACGTAGAAGGGTTGGAGATGTTGTTTTTTTCTGTACTTGGTTGCAGTGTGTGGCCAGTAGCTTAAACGGCAATCTAAATAAAAACAAAAAAGCGCATCTACTATACTCTTATCCATGTCTGCAACATGTCTGGAGATGAAATGGATATTTAGCTGAAGACAGGAAAGTATTACATTTCGAAATAAATACATGATGCTGGGGACTTTGGAGGTGTGTTTGTAAATAATATATATCAATGCCTATAGAAAACTATGGTATGGTTTTCGCAATAAATGACCCCAAGGTAAAGTTTAAGAAACGTAATATAAACTTTACGGCAATGAGAAGGAAATGGACTTTGAAACAATGTGTTACCGTAGAACGCGCAATATCCCAAAGAACCTGCTGCATCTGTGAAAAGTTGCAAGTTTTGACTATCAAGGTAGGTATGAACCAGAAAACATGATTTCCCGTTAAATTTGCACAACAAATAAAGCCATATAGGGATGGCATCCTGGGCCATCTTCTTCAATTTGACATGGTGGTGTAATTGTTTGACCCTGATTGTTAAATTGATAAGACTGCGAAGAAATGCTCTGCCTGATCGGACAACAGGTAAAAGGGGAATATAAAACCAAGTGATGGAACCCCTTGTCTATACTATTCCAAGTTTATGGAAAGTTATGATAGAGTATAATGCTGGCTGCAAAAGCATGCATCATATTTATGCTCTCGAAACGGAAGTGTACTTGGAGGCAAATCATGCCACAATCATGACAAAGCCCATAGGCTAACAGAAACTGTCAGAATTATGGGATAATGTGTCCAAGTCCAAACATAACTGTTCCTAGAGCTGGTAATTTATGTAAAATATTTTATATACATATATATATATATATATATTTATATACAATAAATGGTCATTGAAGCAAAAGAAGGGAAGAAACAAGCCCATGGTAAAGCACATATGCTCACGGAATCATAAGGATATATAATGTGCCCGTGCTAAAACATAAATCCTAACAGAAGCAAACGAAGAAAATAAACCAGCCCGTGCTAAAGAACAAATGCTCACGGAAGCTTCTGATAACATAAAAGTATGTCCGTGACAAAGCATACATGCTCAAGGAAGAATAAAAAATATGTTATGTACCCGTGCTAAAGTATAAATGCTTACGTAAGCTGCAGAATATGCCAGTGGTAAAGCTAGATGCTAAAGGTAGCTGTCACAACATATATCCACGGTAAAGTATACATACTCACGGAAGCTGTTAAAGAAATATATATATATAGTGCCCGTAGTAAAGCCAGATGCTCACTGAAGCTGTAACAACAAATTCCCGTTGTAAAGCATAAATGCTTTCGGAAGCTTTATTTTAAAAAAATATATATATAGCCCGTGTTAAAGCTAGATGCTCAAGGAAGCTGCAAATAACATATGCCCGTGGTAAAACATAAATGCTTTGTGTAAATATATATATAGTGCCCGTGGTAAAGTCAGATTCCCATGAAGGCTGCCTATAATATATGCCCTTGGTAAAGCATAAATGCTCACGGAAGCTGTTAAACATATACATATATAGTGCCCGTGGTAAAGCCAGATGCACATGGAAGCTGTAATAACAAATGCCCTTGGTAAGCATTAATGCTCACGGAAGTTTATTAAAAAAAGAATAAAGTGCCAGTGGTAAAGCCAGGTGTTCACGAAACAGTCAATAACATATGCCCATGGTAAATTATAAATGGTCACTGAACTGTAGGTAAATAACAATGTTTTTCCTTCATTTACTAAATTCAATTTTTGCATTTTCCGTCTGTCTGAAAGAGATACCCGGCAATTTCAATTAATAACCTAATAATTGAGACAGAGCGTGTTAGACCAGTATCTATTCTTGCAGCTTCATATTGTATTTTCCTAACGATTTTTTCGATAATGACGCAGCTATCCCAAACAACTGATGAATATTCTAATATAGGTTTAAGATAGGAAATATGAATTTTTATTGAGTGTTGAACGTTTTAATTTTAATTTTACATTTGCATTGAACCTTAAACATTTTCGATAACGTTCATACCAAGAACCGTCTTTACTTAAAGTGACTCCAAGAAGCTTATGGTGCTGAAAAGAAACTATATCAGTTCCATTGAAGATTAATTTTGGAAGTTCTTTGTTAGCCAGCGAAAAAATTACTACTTGTGTTTTTTAATGTATTAAAGTTTACCAGCCATTGTCTTGACCAAGCAGAAATATTTTGTAAGTCAGACTTAAGGGTTGTTTCAATTGATTTTGTGATAAATGATGATCCTGCAAGATAGCTGTCATCAGCAAAGAGTCTAGGAGTACTTACTAAAGATTCCGCTATATCATTGACATAAATTAAAAATAAAACTAGGTCTAGCACCGAGCCTTCAGGAACACCGGCATTTATATATTTAGTTTCTGAAAAAGATGAGCCTACACATACTCTTTGCGTCCTATTATTTAGATAATTTTCAATACATTTGCTAAGATTACCTGTAACTCCGTACTGACGCAGTTTATTTAAGAGACCTGATTGCCAGACTCTGTCAAATGCTTTTGATATATCACAAAAAAACTATACTGGTGGTTTTCTGTTCACCAAATGCCTTACTAATTGAGTGGTACATGTCAATTAACTGATATGCTTTTGAATGACTAGGAAGAAACCCTGACTGTAAATCAGGTTATTTAAATGTGAATAATTATAAAAATTCTTGAATATGTCTCTTTCCATGATTTTACCAATACAACTTATTAATGAAATTGGTCTATAGTTTGATGAAATATCTTTAGCACCCTTTTTAAATAATGGTATTACATTTGCTAATTTTACACTTTGGGTATGTGCTTTGTTGAAGAGACCTATTGAGAATGATGCAAAGTGGTTGGCATAGTGTTTTAGCTGTTTCTTTTAATATGTGATGGCTTTCTACGTCTGGGTCGCTAACTATTAATGTTATGAATTGCGGCATCAGTTTTGGAAGCTCAGAGTGAAAATCATTACTTAATAATTATAAACAATCCAGCTATTAAACACAAGACAATGACAATAGTCATTATTAACAATATACCGGATATCACTGTTCAAACAATGAGGAAATAAGGAGAGAAACTATATAAGAATTATTTTCTTTCGTTTCAATCCTTTTACTGTATAAGTTGTGGAATATGCTTAAACCAAACAATGAGGAAAATAAGATATAGACACTAATTAAATCTTAAAAATATCGGATGTGTTTACAATATAAATATGTGCTAACCTAACCTGTCTAGTGTAATGACTAAGACAAAGGATTTCCACTGACCCGGAAATTGACCAATCAGCGACGATCTAATCAGACATGCTTCCAATAGAGACACTTGCATATGTGCGGAGAGGCTTGCGATAAGACCTTATTCAGATTTCTCACAGAGTTAAGTGTGTGTGTGTTGAAAGACTGCGATAAGATCTTATTTATCAATACACGCTGCCCTAAGTTCGAATAATAAAACAAGTTATGATTTCCATTGCTATTATATATCTTTATATCATTTCTGAGACCCGTTCTTGAATATGCCGCTGTTGTTTAGAACAATTGTACTCAGTACAATATAGATAGTCTGGACAAAACTCAATATGAGGCAGCTCGTATTGTGACAGAGCTAACTCATACATTATCAATAAAACACTTGTATAAAAAAAGGTTTGATATCGTTAGAAGATATATAAAAATAGTTATTGCCTTTAAAGCAAAGATATTTTTTCATTATCTATATAATTTTTAAAAGTTAAGTTAGAATAGTCTTCTGCTGAATATTGAATGCATACATGTATATCGTCCTACAAACTATTGAGCTTTTTGTCATACTGTATATATCTTCCGGTTATGTTTATTGTCTAACATATAGAATACAGAATATGACTCTAGTTAAATCTTCTCTTTAAGTAGTAATCATGTTATTGTTAAATCGTGTAACATAAGTAAATATACCACTGCAGATAATGAATTGGACTTTTTAAATGTAACTTATTGTAGTTTACATCGCAGACGATGTTTAAAGGTAAATTGAAAATATTTTTTAAGTTTTGATACTTTTTGAAATGATACATCTTTAAAAAAAACGTAAATAAAAAATTGCACCTATGCTATCTTCTACTTTCATTTATTTATTCACATATTTCTCCAATACCATGTTAATTACAGTACATTTATTTTATGTAGTAATTACTACTTCTACTACTACTACTAAGCAGAAATTTACCCAGCTGCATGTTTTATATGAAATATGAATATTTCACTGAGTATTTTGCTTCAAATCAACTTATGCTGACTATTGATTTATATGGCTTTCGAATATCACTGTCCAGGTTGGTGTAAACTCTTTCTTCAGTCATTAATTTATACTTGACTATACAAACCGTAAAATCATTATAGCCGCTCGTTTCTGTACTGTATAATATCCTTTTGGAATTTGAATGATTCATATTCCCAACAAATGAAACCAACTTGAATAAAGGGATATAAGACATGTCTGTTAATCTGATATTAATGCTTGGTTTGTGTTTTAAACAAACAAAACACATCGGATATATATCTTTGTTTTAATATTAATCACATATATAATCTGAATATAAAAAGGTTATTTTTAAATTGCGATTTAAGAGTTTGTAGTAATTACATAAAATGGAATAATGCTGTTGTGATATTGATCAAAGGGTAAACACTCCTGTGTCAGATACAATGTTATAAAAATTACTACATTGTTATTCAAACTGAACGTACTAGTTCGATTTAAACGCGTTGTTTCTGTCTATTTAAATACATACATTTTCGCTAGACTATCATTTACACCCGATTCTCATAGTAGATATTTAAGAATCAGATATCAAATCATTTTATTTCTGAAGCTTATCGTTTTGTTTATATATCTTCATTTTCTTCACAGAACACAATCTCACATGATTGTCTGTCTTGTTTACGTATTTGCTCAAAGGATTTGTTTTTTCTGCGTCAGATTTAGATTTGAGCGGCAATAAAACTTATTTACTAAAATGCATAATTGTTAATAAACAACTTAATAGGACTTTCTATTTAAATATATATGGACACTTGACACATCAACTCCATGTATGTAAGTCAGCAAATACTACGATCCCTAATAACATATTCAGGGGGTTGTGGTAATTCAAGTATTTAATGTGTTAAGTAACAGTCAATTCACTGATGTGCTGATGTGAATGAATATGTATGTGATCATTATTACAATATTATTTCAGATGATTACGAAATTGAGGACGAAAAATGATATGAGCGAATTAAAATATCTGGAATTAAAAACCTTTTAGTTTAAACAGTAAGATTTCCCACTAAATCCAATTCAGTATACGTTTATTTTTCTTTCACAGACAACTTTTATATCGTTTCAAAAGTAATATTGGTTTCATAGTACAACTAATTTGAAGACGTCATGTAACAGATGTATGTAGAATTCATATCAGTTTATGTCCAGAAACCACTATTACTATAACGACTACTACTACTACTACTTCTACTACTACAACAACTGCAACAACAACTACTACTACTACAACTATTACTACTACTACTACTACTAATACTTCTACTTCTACTCTTACGTCTGAAACAACTACTACTGCTTCTTTTACTACTTCTTTTTCAACTTCAGTTACTTCTCTTATTTTAACTGGGTCATCCGTGTCCGAGTATTCTAAGGCGCCATCTCAAGACTTACCTCTCACCGTTATGGTCGTAGGTTCGAGTCGCGCTCGCTCCAAAAACTTTATGTGAGAAAGTTTTCAGTTACTTGCGGAAGGGCGGTGATTCTACTCAGTCTGAGTCTGTCGGAGATCTTCCTCCACCAGAAAAACTGGATTTGCCATAGAACCTGAAATGTGTTAAAAATGGCGTTAAACCCCATTAAAAACAACAACAACAAAATCAACTATTATTACTACTAATATTACTACTATTTCTATTTCAACTACCACTACTTTAACTACCAATACTAATTCAAAGACTATTACTACAATTGCTTCTACATGTCATTGGTGTCACAGTTATTGCTTATTTTATTTCAGCCGATTTGAGGTTTGCCATGGGCTGGAATGTGTTACTATTTCTTTGTTGTTCATGTGCTGTGCAATCAGGTATTATTTAATAAATTTATGTCTATCTAAAATGATGAGGATTGTCGACAGTAAATTACTACATTATTTGATTATACATGTTTTAAATAAAGAAATGATTTTAAAGAAAGATATAGTAATTTAGTCAAAACAATAACGTTAAATTCCGTAAAATATCACGAACATCTACATTTTGAAAATGTATTTCAACCAAAAGTAGTCGACTTCAAACAAAAGTCAATTGTCACGAAATTACCTCTCGACATTTCAACAACGTTGTTTGTCTTTTCACCATCATAGGTTTGATTTTTATCCACATGTCTGCGTGAAGGTGCTGTCGAATCAAAACTATAATGGATGATAGATGTATATCAAATTAATGTTATATTTCAACTATTTTATCTCCCGTTTAGTTCACTTAAGTTACAACCTGTAACTTCTGAATGCGTAAATTCTATATATGTCATTTTTTAAGAAAAAAATATCAGGGTTTTTCAAACTTTTAAAAAGGTAAAAACATTTTCCCCCAATACATACATGTACCTAGAGAGGTGAAAGCAAAAAAGGTCTAGGTGCATATAAATAAAGAACACATTAGTCCTTTTTCGCTTTCACCCCTCGATATAATCACTGATCCTGTATTGTCATAAGAATATATATTCAAACATGCAGGAATACTATATTACAATGGTATTTCCTAACTTGGGCTACATGTAGGCCTCTATCTTAGGCTTAAATAGATTTCCCACGTATAATATCAACACAATCTGTGACATACTAAAATGAGTCACGTGATTTCATTTTGATTTACTTTTGATCTGTTATACAGTTTAAAGGTATTCAAACTGCTTAAAAGGAGTCCGCATGACGATGTGAAGGTCGTTTAGAATTACTCCGTTGTTTTTCTTTTTATTTAGAATGTGGATTTCGTTTCAAGTTTACCACTCCAATTTTAATATCTAATCAATTTTGTTATGTTTTGGTGGATTTAACATACCCAAACATCCAAATTTTATGTTATAATGCTAATGAGAGACTTTTTATCAATATTTTAATACATAAAAAATATTTCAAATGCAAATAATACTAGTATATAGTTTAGGAGATATTGCTATAGGGAAAAACTATACATGTAGTGCTTTATAAAATAATACTGTTTTACTATCAGTGACGATAAATTCGGTACAGATCCGTGACAATGTAGTTCCAGTGAAGGGATCATCTATACAATTGACGTGTAACATTACTGGCTTCTCTACAGCAGTATCTTGGATTGTAACAGACACAAAGGACATAAACCAGACTGGCCAAGATCCAGTTGTCAATGCGCAATGTGTACCAAATAACTGCTTTGTTGGTGTAAGGGGACACACATACACAGCTGATGGCAATAACATGTATGTAAACACAACTAAACTCAGTCAAAGTGATGGCGAAAAGTGGTGGACATGTAAACATGGTGACAGCAAACAGGCGTTATACTTGTTAGTTTACAGTAAGTCAAAACTATGTTACTCAATTTTTCTAAACGAATAATATACCGTTTTGTATATATATATATATATATATGTTTATATATATAAAGGGAGATAATTAAATTCACAACAACGGAATTTACAATCGTAAATTCCGTTGTTGTGAATTTAATTATCTCCCTTTATGAAATTAAATATATATGAATTCACTGTATCTATATGATCCAACGGGTTTATAAATCTGTCTTTCATATAGCATGTGAGTAGTCATGCATCCTTAACTGGATCCTATTCATATAAAGCTATCACTTCATGTATGTAAATTTGTCCACCCTGTCCAGGTGTATTGCATGTAATTCCATAGTATATAAGTCATGGTCGACACCGAATTTATTTGGTTTGGCAGAGGCCTTGATATTGTATCTATGGTTTGCATTGTAGCTAGGCGCACTCGCCGTAGTCTGGTCTGTACATTTATGTCTTGGTTATTCACAAATAATTATCTCCATATATATATCATGCATTGTGAATGAGCATCTGAAAAG
This sequence comes from Panopea generosa, assembly GCA_029582155.1. Classification (NCBI taxonomy): domain Eukaryota; kingdom Metazoa; phylum Mollusca; class Bivalvia; order Adapedonta; family Hiatellidae; genus Panopea; species Panopea generosa. Next base: position 24,984,139 of record CM055894.1, on the reverse strand, counting down.
ATCCCAAAAATCGTAAATTCCGTTGTTGTGAATTTAATTATCTCCCTGAATGAAATTAAATATATATGAATTCACTGTATCTATATGATCCAACGGGTTTATAAATATGTCCTTTATATAGCATGTGAGTAGTCATGCATCCTTAACTGGATCCTATTCATATAAAGCTATCACTTCATGTATGTAAATTTGTCCACCCTGTCCAGATGTGTTGCATGTAATTCCATAGTATATAAGTCATGGTCGACACCAAATTTATTTGGTTTGGCAGAGGCCTTGATATTGTAACTATGGTTTGCATTGTAGTTAGGTGCACTCGCCGTAGTCTGGTCTGTACATTTATGTCTTGGTTATTCACAAATAATTATCTCCATATATATATATATATATTCATATTGTGCCAATATGAACGTCAGAGGTGTAGGGCAATATACTATAAATCAGCTTTTTGTGCATGTTTAAATTTAAAATATGTATCAATAGTATAGAACTCACAATGCCTTCTTTTATCATTGGCTGATTTAATGGACGACTTTAGATTTCAACAACCGCAAGTTATCGTATTGGCTCAGTTCCATTTCATATGATGACATGATATTACTCTATAGAACAACAAAGTTAATTAATACTACTAGTCTATTGGTGTTGACTCTTTTCGACTTTGCATAAGATGACGTCATTCAAGTTTTTATTCAATTTATGACATGCTGATGTCGTTCGAGTCGTACAATGAATTATCACATGGAGACATATTCGTTTAATTCAAACACAGTCAAATACGATTTCCATTCTTGGGTAATCTCGTTTAAACTTTAATGACATAATATTAAACACCTCTGCGTTGGTTATAGTACTATTCACAATTTTAGCACTTGTGTAAATATCTACACAAATGGGATCATGCCAACCTGTACCGAGAATATTCGTTCTAAAACAAAGCACATTTTGATGATTTAAGACTATATGTAGTTCTGTATCTTCTATTTATTTATATTACAAAGTTCCTGAGATCTAAGGGCGTCGTATTGATAACATAATGGCATAATAACATTTTCACTATCTGACTTTGGCTGTTTCTAGAAATCTCAAATATGAATATATGTTTTGTATGTTTAAATCCAGATTCAAGACCTGGCTATAGCGTACATTTTAAATTGAACCATAATGAGAATGACACCATGGTTTAATACCTTATTTTAATAGATATTTTCATCTGGAACCCTATCCTGGTCAGAGTATAAAATTTTAGGCCGGTAAAAATGGTAAAAATGGCCGAAATCCAAGATGACCGCCAAAATCACTTATACTTAAATAACCTATAGTATGGATTTCATTTTTTTTCTTAAAATATGACAAATTGGTGATTATATTTTATTTTTATCATAAAGAAAAGGTTTAAGTATCAAAAAATGGAATTTAAGGAAACTATTTCAAATAAGACATACCGGGATTCAAGATGGCGGGCAATTTTGTATTTGAAATGGTATTCTTAGATAGGTGTTAACTCTCACTTAAAGACATATTTGCAGTAATATGTAACTTATTTTATTCCAGTCGTTTTTATCTGAATCATAACATTTTTTCTTTCATATTTAAGCCCGATTATAGGCCAGTAATTCGTATGCATATATTACCAATATACACTGACCCAAAATGAAAACTTTACATTGACTTTAAAAGTACCTCTTTTGCTGAAACATGTATATTCAGAGTTGAAAAAAAGATTTTCATTGAAGCGTTATGGATATATAAATGTTTCTGTGTAATTAACTCGAAAAAAATCAGACATCACATTTTTTCTAAACAGTTGAGTGAAGAAGGGCCAAAATGAACCCCCTACCCCCAAATTGAAAATGATTACGTAACATTTGGAAAAGACATAAAGTGCTGACTGAGTGCAATAACTGATTTTGTAAACGTCAGTGACCAGTGTGGCCTTCGTTTTTACGAATGCATTTCTCTATGAGTTTACGTTACGTTGAATAAGCATGTTTGTAATGCGTTGCCATTCCAACAGAAATGCATTTCAGAGGTCATTTATTGTATCAATTTGATGATTGGACCTTGCCTATCGAACCAATTCAAGCCATACGTGTTCTATTGGCTTCAGGTTCGGAGAAACAGAGGCATTGTCACTGGTTTCACGTGTATTGTAAATGATGTCGTGCCCAAAACTGTCTGGGAGTTCTGTAGGGCACTGTAGAAATCTGACCAGATTATGTCCGACGAGAACGAATTGGAACACGCTTTTGTTTCAAACAGTTTATGATAGTCTGTGCATGAACACCGTAACGCCAAGGGATACTATTCGATGGTAAAAACGATTACGGAGGTGGTGAGTCAGTATTGTACCGGTTCGCAAAAATATGAATAGTCTATCTGAAAACAGCCTAAATGACGTGATAGCCTGGCATCGACAATTAAATTACAAATGATGTTCAGTGCAACATATACAAGACTTCGAATTATCTAAATGATGAATCAGTAGTTATTCACAGAATTCGAAAGAATGACGAATGTTCAATTGACATGATTGCTTAGGAAGCTATGTATCACTTGTTATACAGAACTGAGAAATAAAGCTTGACCTGTATCAGGTAAAACTCATTTTTAAATGTACAATGAAGCATAGAGAAACTATGCGCTGATTTGCAAAATCTTTAAAATAAAGGAAAGTTGACACATCTCAGCATGTTCAACGACACTAGCATACTTGAAAGAGATGGGTATGGTTTCAAAAGAGAAAACCCGTTACCGAAATCATACTGTCAAGCAATGAGTGTGCACAATATATACTGATTCTATCATTTCTAGCCCCTAAACGGTCGAAATTCTGATTTTATTTGTTTATCTTCTTTATCAGTTGGCAAATTGATATCAGCAATCTTTGACCTAAAAAAAAATGTAGAAAATAATTCCATTCCATTCTGGACTCTTATGACAGAGGTGATGAAGTTTCTAACGAATACGAGAGTCATGAATAAAATGTTGTTTCAAGCTGCACAAATGATGAATGTTGACTTAAAATTATTAAAAGACGCGAATGAAAGGGAATCGTGGAATATTGACTATATTCAAGCCAAAAGCTTAGTTCGAAATAGCTTATACAACTTTATAGCTTTTGTAGTGAATGACGAATCAGATACAAACAATATAGATATGTTTGATGGAAAAGATAAAATTAGTGCATGTCCCTTGAACAGTGACGGGTCAGTTGTATTATTAACAAAATTTGTAACGTGGCACAGAATTTAGGTCTCAAAGCTCCCAAGACAGTTTTACATAGATTAGGAGTATGCATAAGTCAGTAAAACCGAGCTTTAAATAATTCTAATATCAGTTGCACTAGATACCACAGATAAATGTTCTGAGGATAACATTTTCATTTCTTTGAACATGGTACCTAAACTATCTATTCAGTATGTTATTGAAAATTTAGCCTTCTTAGAATGTACATCATATGGGAAAAGCATGCACGTCACTAACACTGTTATGTAACAGAGCTGTGAAGTAGAGCAGTAAATATATGGAGGATCATTAGGAAAGACCCATTGTCCTGTATCAAATAGAGCTACAATTTGACTTGATGATATATGCCGTACATTTGGTATGAGAATATTGCATCGAGATATACCCTTTAGATAAAAAATGTATTCTGCTTAAGGATTCATATGACTGCATCCATATTAATAAGTTCATCTTATGCTGAGTAACCGCAAGACTGTATCATTAGTGCATGTATTAAGTGTCTATGACACAAATGCGTATTTGTTTGGGAAGGGGAAACGAACATTCATGAAATCCGAACAAGAACAGGTAAATATATAGATCTAGCTTGCAAAAATGTACCGAAACAAGATGGACGACGATTAAGACTTGATCAATTGTGCTATTGATGCATTCACGCCATTAGCAGATTGAGAGTTTTGAGAACTAGATAATAGAGAACTTGAACACTGTCCGGGTACACATGTTTTACGGGGGTATCAAATCTTTGGAAGCTATATCTCCAACAGACAATGCTTTGCGTGCACTCTACCAGATTACTCTATACCTCTCTCCATCGATCCATTTATTATGGATGAACTACTATTTCGGGGAACAGAAGACCTATTCTTAAGACAAATAAGCATATACCTGTTGATTTAAGCAATGACACTTATTGCAAATGTAAAAAGCGATGTGTTCGAAACTACTCATCCCAGAAACTTGGATAACAATGTGAGTGACATTGCATGCATATGTCGCGGGCATCCGGTTACTTGTACGCATGTCTAGTTAATACAGGACAACAATTGAAACGTTCACTTTTGATTTTGAATGATACAGTAACAAACTATAAACTACGAAATATAATTCGAAATTTAGAAAAAAATATGAGTGGTCATCAGTCACTTTTAAGGATAGAATGACAGGCATTTTGAAAAACTGCCATTTTTTTATTCTGTCAATGCCAAGTGTTATATAAGCATGACATATGTAAAATAAAACAGAAAAGAAGAGTCAATCTTCAAACAGTAAACGATTTTAAGGCTAAATTTTCAATTATACATATATAATGATGATGAAGACACCAAAGCATAACATCTTTCCCTGCGGTCGCTCCCTTTCGGTTTCTTATTTCCTTATTTTTTTATCAAATGAACACTACCTTTTGCTCTAAATCATATTTAATTTCATGTAAATTATATACTCCCTTACACAAAGTATGCAAAACAAAAAGAAATTTTGGCGTCCATCTCGGATTTCGGCCGTTTTATCAATTTTCGCTGGCCAAAAAAATATACTGTGGCCTTCACTGTATTCCAGGTATTTGTTTTTATATAAAAAAATGTATCAATTCTCATGTATGGTCAAGTGAAATGTCATGTTGTTGAACATGACAAATGCGGGTACAAAAGGTCACAATCGGATAAATAAATACTGTTGATGATTCAAGAACTGTGACACGGAAATGTATTTAATGCGGATCAAATAAAAAGTGCCAAAGCACATAATGCCAAGTAATTCAATTTCTGACTTAAGGATAACAGTTCCGTCATTATGAATCCGATTTGGCATATACAAAAGCTATTCACAGATATTAACGTGATGTACCTACTGATTTGTACATTTCAGGAAAACCAATACATGTGTTATTGTATAAGAACCTTTTAACTGCGCTGAATATTAAATGTCGAATTATAGAAAGCACTTAAGTGCATTTTTGACATATTGTAATTTCGATGACAATACTTATCCGAGTTTACCTGTACAAGACATTCTGGTCAGACTTAGATAAAGATAAACTTACACTTCCTGTATATTTTGATATTGTTTTTGTTATGTTGTTTTTTGTTGTTGTTGACTTTCGGGAAGGATTGGTTTTCTTGTTTTTTGTAACGCATTTATCAACACTCATTACATGTTTTGTGGTATTTATTTAACATTAAATTTAGAGTTTTATGTTTCTCATTAGCCGTACCGACATCCATAGCATATGAAAGAGTTCCAGATATACCACAAGATCTGTCAGTCAATGATGTTATACTTGAATGTGGAACAACCTGTGTCTACCCAGAACCAGTATTTACATGGTTTTATGTTACGGTAAATGAACTTGTGAACCTGAATGAAAATGTCGGTGAAATCGTTCGATTATAATGTGACAAACTTGCTAGTTCTTAATGTTAGTGGTAGATTTAAAGGAAAACACGTTTCAGATTTTGGATGCTGATAAGATAAATAACTAATTAGTATAAATTTACGTTAGTTTTAACAACTTCAACGTACACAGTAATATAATAACTATATGATATATTTAGGCATGGCTGTCTACCATTTTAACAATTACACATGCGTTTAATGTATGTAAGTATCTAACTTTAAGATCTGTAACATTTACAATAGTTCATAGAAGTTAAAAACCTAAATTAAACTATATTAAACTGGAATACAAATCTGAACTACATGTCAGATGTTGAAAATGTATCGAACTTAAAAGGAAAAAATCTCCGTCTTGTTATCTAAATATGTAGATTTTCATGTAACATAAAACAGCGATTTTCTGGAAATATTTTTTTTCCAAAAATATTTTTTTAGCTTTCATTATTTTAATAGACAACGTGCCGCAGTTTTAAAGATACGACTACACGACAACAAAATGGTAACCAAATGCATAATAATTTCCCGATTTAGCTCAAAATTTTTATTTAAAAAACAAAATAAAAATGCATGCTTCTCACTAGAAAATTGCTTTTATCTAAACTGGAAAGTTAATTGGTAGTTTATATTTTGGAATGGAAGTCTATTTTTAGAATCTTCAGATTGAAACCGGGGTTCTCCAATCGGAGAGTGCCAAATTGAATCATGACTCTCCAGTTTAAGAGTTCCATTTGGTATCGATGTCACGCTAGGCTCACACGTACTACGAAACATTCCACGCTTTATGGGTGAAAAATACAGCTTATTTTCTAGTTTTATTTTGATATTTTAAGTTTATAAGATTTGTTTCATACTATCTTAATTTCAAATTGATGAAGGTTAAAAGAAATATTATGTCAAATAAAATGTTTAAAATTGCATTCAAAACCAATCATTATTGACAAAATGTGTGATTTTATCGTCAATACGTTCTGTTTTGAAACATTACGTTTCGAAAGAATTAAACAAAATAAATGTAAACACGGGCAAAACTAATTTGAAATAATACCTTTTCAATCGGTTTTTCTGTCGAAGTTGCCGATATTTGTTTAGTTTGTTTTATTGCATGTTTCTATTTTGTAACCATATAATCGACATTCTACAATGAAGCGTTTTTACTCCCTAATTGAGAAACAAATATATACTATAATTTTTACAGCTTCAAAAATCGTTTAAAGAAAAACTAATCCTATGCATATATAATAGTTGATGATTTTCAATTAAGTTTTGACAATGAGAACCAAATATTAATGTTTCGTCGTAGAGTAGTTGTTTAGTTAATTGTAACGTCCAAACGTTCATGACATCTTTGCCACTGGACCCATCTATTGTATATGGTACTGTAACAACCATTATGGTATTGCTGCAGAATCATTGATCAAAAAGCCACAACTACGTTTCATCGGTGCTGTTGATACGGTCTAGAGACGCATCTCCTACAATCCTGTAAAATGAATCAGAATCTCTTTCACAATACTTATACAATAATCGGAGAACCCAACGTGTGCATACTACCGTGATTCAAATATAATTTCCTATGGTAGACTAAACATAACTGTAAATCACTCAAACTTCCTCCGCGAGCTCTCGTATTGTTACGCGCCTGCCGTGAATAACACATTATTTAAATGATATCACCAACGCATGCCCAATAATTTGTTCGTCTTTAAAACGTTCGTGCCATAGAAAATAAGCGACCAATTTTTGTTTGTTTCATATTAGCTCAACTAAGTGTGTGTTAGTGAATTGCGCTGAAATCATAAATTGGAATATGTCCGTGTTTCTTGCAAATGTTTAAAATAGAAAAAAGTGAGATTTATATTAACACACTTTAATTAAGAGGGATTAAGTATACTATAGATTAAAATGTATAATACACTGTCTGTTTTTAACCGAAAATGGAATCATTAGATATTTAACCATTAAACACCTTATAAACAGTCGGAACGTGTAAAATGTCAGCATAGTTGATTTGATTACTATGTTAAACATGCAATAAAGCCTGGTCGTCCAAGACAGCAGCATGTAGGCAAATCCTGTCTAAAATTAGAACAAATGTTCGAAATGATGCGTTATATAATGTGCGTAATATAGCACGCATTGCAGTCGTTTCACTAAATTTAGTTCATTGCGTTTAGAAATCAGAAAAACCTTCTGCTAGGTGGGTGCAACACTTGTTGACTGACGACAAAAAGATGGCACGTGTTGAAACTGCCAAAAAATACTTAAAACTTTCCTTGAATATAACCAAATTTGCACATTATTCACAGGTGACGAAACGTCGGTACACTATTACGAACCAGTGCAAAAAGTTAATAACAAAATATATGCCACCAAACATGGCAGAAGACCAGTCATTGACAAAAGGGTCTTGAGTGTATAGAAGATTCTTTATGCAATTTTATTTTTTTTAAATTTATTTTTATTGAAAGTTAGAATATCAGGTACAAGTAAACACGGAAAAAGTGACAATGCCCCAGCGCACACCTCTGTCCTTCTAACTAACTTTTTGAAGTCTGAGAAATGGGACACGGCAGGCCTTAATTCTGCATTAAACCAGTGCCTTCGTAATATACCCGAACTGGCTTACCGTTAGTCTTTCCGGAAATGGGTCCACATACTAAAAATATGTATTTCTAACCAAGGAGAGTACTTTGAGGGTATGGAATAATAAATGAGAATATACATAATGCATTTCGAACATTCCTCGTAAATGATACCCTTGAATATGGTAACGCCTTCTATATACTGTATTAGAAATTAGATATCAACAAAATAGACTATTGTACCCTTCGTTAACATGTGTGATTAGTTATTACGGAATATGAATTGTTTAAACAGGGTAATGCATCACAATATCAGTACACTTCGTCAGGAGTTACGAGTAATAGTACAAGTAACAGATGTACAAGCCCAGAGAGAGATTACAAATCAACACTAACACTGGCGAGGTATACAGTATTTGCTGACAACTCAGACACTACTGTCATGCTCAGATGTGGGATAATATCTTTCCCGGGATTGCTTACCGAACTGTATACACCAGTTTCCCCAAATGTTACGTTTGCAGGTCAGTATAACACTATGTGTACATATTACACATAATTGTATTGTAAAATCGGAAACAAAACATGTCACTGAAAACACACTGGTTGGAAGTTATTTTAATAAGTTTTATACGAATGTAATTCAGACAATTATTGAGGTTGAAATGCTGTACAATTAGTTTGTCGTGAAATCTATCAATATTTTATATAGTCTTATCATACCAAACACTTGCCTGCGGATTGTTGGTATCGTTTTTGTATTGGGATTAACATACATGTAATGCTAGCTTATATTAGTCGGATACAGTTATAGATACATATCTTCAAAGACTCTATTTCAAGGACAAACTTGGAAACCCATTGGATCATGAATAGACCGTGAAATCAGAATGATAATAATGCTATTTAATAAAGTAAGACAATTAAAATCCCAACAGCCGTATATTCGATTATGTTCGATATGTGTTGTATGTTTTAGATGCACATTTCGAGGTATGCTATATATGTGGATATAATTATTTGTAAACAAACATGACATCTAATTTACACACCGGACTACGACAAGCGCATATATCACAATTTACATGGTTTGAAAATTATAAAAGAAAATAAATTTGCAACAGTTATAACTGTCATGTTCCGTACTTTTTTGTACAGTACAGAAACACGTGTCAAAACACATAACTAACTTTTATATACTCGTATATTTATCTTAGCAATATTACAGACAATTTGATTTGAATAATTATGTTACTATGAAAGTATTGCATTTATTTTAAGAAAATAAGACTATTTAAGACAAAATGTTGTTTATGTACGCTACCGACTGCAATAGGCACAGATTAACCATTTTAAGTTATACTTAGAAATAGATTAGCATAAGGCATTATATTCGAGGCTGTAAGGAGCATTATTATAAATGTACCAATTAAAGCCAATAAATCTAATTTCGATTTCAACGTTTTTGAATATATGTAAGAACAACAAATATGGTAACAAATAAAAATTGAAAATAACTGATGTCAACAAGTGTGTTAATTCATTCAAGCTTTTTTATTTGACATAGCTAATCTAATTATATTAGCTTATTTTACATGTTTCAAGATTTATATTCAATATAAATGTTCAAACATTGTATATTGAAAACCTTTTTCAGTACCTACTACAACACCAATATTAGCCAACAAGACGACTTCAGGAAGTTGGATTGTTCTATCGGGGGATGTAACAAAACGTGTATGTACAACATCTGCTACGAGACCTGCAGCGATAGTCACCTGGAAGATAGGGGAGACTACTCTACAAAATGTAACAAATACTTTTACAATTACTCCCAATAATCTGACGACAGTAACGAGTACTGTGACGTTCACTCCTGGTAAAACAGACAATAACAAGACCATTACATGTATGACTCGCATCAGTGGACAGACAGATGTCCCGAGCGTCAAACATAGTCTAAATGTGTGGTGTAAGTACATACATGCATAACTAGAACATAATAATCATTCTCTTTAATTATAACAGTAATATCGTCTATATATTAACAATGCAACCATGGCAACAGTGTCAGAATGGTGCATATTTATTAGTCAATGAAATGAAAACGGCGCTTGTCAGAATATAACAAATATACAACATTTATATGATGACAATAATTCATTAACTATATAATATAAAGGATTATCTGAACATATTTTAGAAAAAAATAATCAATATTTTCTTAACATTAAATTATACTTATTGTTACTTTGTATCTATTTTGAAATATATTTGAAATATATATCTCAGATATAACAAACAGATGAATAGCCTTTCAACACCATCAATATTTATTAAAGTACTATTAAACCAACCATATAAAATGATTAAAAAACAAAATTATTTAGGGGGTCCATCAAATGCTACAATTGAGCCCTGTTCACCTTTTCCATGGTGTGAGAACAAGACTGATAAGTGTTTGTTGTGTAAGGCAAGTGCCGATGACAACGGAAATCCAGCTCCCACAGCCAACTGGACGTCTGAGTATGGTAAACCTGATACAACAAACAGACTCGTATTCAAATTACTATCCTCTTTCCATAACAAGAAGGCGGTTACATGCGAGCTTAGTAACGAATATACTCGCTTGAAAGGTGTTCATATAAAATCACAAACAACAGAATTAGATGTACATTGTAAGTAGTTTTCTTGTTTAGTTTCTTATTTTGATACCAAATTAAATAATGTCATAGTAAGTGACTAATGTAACATTTATCAATTGAACATAAGTACCCATCATGATATATGGCATCCAATAGACATTACACGTACATTAAATCATTTCATGTAACTTTTATTGTTTTGACTTAAGCTTTGTGCTGATCTTAACAAAAAAGAACTTTAAATTATAAATTTGGTTTGTTAGACTTAGTTCTATAGGATAAATTATGCATACACTTTCTACATAGTCGATACAAATAGTGCATATATGTCTTTCACTAAACATGGATACATGTAACAAACTTGGTTTCTAAGTGGTGTTTTTTTTTAAACATCATTATTGAGTTCAAGTCTAAGAATTATCTTAAGAATGATTATTAGATACAACCCAAGATCTTCCGATCAACTTGCTTTATCATGATTTCGATGGTTTGATGACACCCATTCATTTTTGGCAATTCTGCCCATTTGTTGCAGTTTACGAATAACACGACTATGGCTAAACATATATAATAACATATATTGACATATAGTTGAGTTAACTCATGTTGCCTTTCACAAATTTGCATGCACACACTCACACTCATTCACACTCGCACACTCGCACACACACACACGCACACACACACGCGCGCTAGAAAGAAACAAGGAAAAAGGAGACGATTTGAGAGAGAGAGAGAGAGAGAGAGAGAGAGAGAGAGAGAGAGAGAGAGAAAGAGAGAGAGAGAGAAAGAGACAGAGAGAGATATATATATATATATATATATATATATATATATATATATATATATATATATATATATATGTTGTACAAGTAACAGTGCTCGATTTCGGAGTAAGAAATTATTGTGGATGGGGTAAATGTGGTTTAAGTTGAAAAAATGATACGGAATTTCACATGCATATCCACAACTACAACTATGCTAATTTACAATATTAACTCTTAACAAATGATAATTAAGTGAACAGCATTGATACCTTAAGCGTGTATGTATAATATTCAATTTTCTCTTGCCGTGATTGTTATTTTCAAGTAATGAAAATACCGAGTTATCACCACTTGCTATAGCTGTTTTAAACAGTGCCAATGATGGTAATTTTCTAACATTAAGATCCAAATTATTCCATGTTCTTACAGTTAACAGCACAAAGGATTAATTTGATAATGTTAATCAGTTATTTGGTATTATATAGTCTTCAGAGTTACAGAGACGGTAATGTGAATTTCCACCTACCAGAGCCGGTATTATTTTTTTAAGATAATCTGGAACAGTGTTGTTATGAATTTTATAAAATAATATAGTTTGTTTTACGTTCATATCTTTGCAAAAGCGTTTCTAAAGATGATTGATTAATATTATATTTACTGCAGAATATAGGTAGACTCGTAGCTATCCTGGCTGCTTCAAGTTGAACAGATTCTAATAACCCAGACTCTGCCACAGTACAACCATCCCAGAGTTCACAAACATATTATAACATATATAAAAATAAAGTATTTCTATAGTTTTAAAACAGTATTTTTGTTGAGTACGTATTTAAGTTTGCGAAGAACAGGATTTTTTTCATACAAAATATAAATATTGAATTAATATATGTAACCCATTTACCATTATTGTCAAAATGTACTCCTAAATGTCTATGTGTATTGCTCAATTCAAGTGGTGTGTTATTAAACAAAATGCCCAACTCCTTGTTTCTGGTAGTGTTTGAGATAAACATTGCGCCTACCTTACTATGATTAAATGTTATTAACCAATCCTTGGACCAAGTATTTAACCTGTTTAGGTCAGAATTTATCATTCTTTCAATTATAGAATCTGAAAAGAAGAATAATGATGTGCTGTCTGCAAAAAACCGTGAGAGACTATTAAGATCATCAGCTATATCATTTAGATCAATAAAAAATAAAAGTGGACTAAGCACGGAACCTTGGGGCACTCCAGCAAATATGTCACAAGAGATAATGTTTCATCATTTACCAGAACTATTTGTTTTAATACAAGATAGTGAACATCAATTCCCGTCAATCTATTCTCTTATAAATACTGCAGCATGCACATTGTAACAGAAAAACGTCACATGACCACACGCACGCACGCACACTTACACAATACGTTACCATGATTATTCAGTTATGAGATGGCATATGAATGATATTTTTTTTCATATTGAGCTAGCAAATAAACTGTTTTTGTGCCGTTTTACTTTCTAGTTTCACCCAAGATAATACTTCAAAAATTAATCTTCGCAAGCGCAATATCAGGAGATGTGAGGATAGACGTTCCGTTCTATAGTTACCCGCCTGCAAATAGCGTACGTTTTACCAGACAAGATGGTGTACAAATACAGAACACCAGCAGAACTACTGTGTCATATGAAATATCGTCTGTCATAACTAAATTCTATGATGAGGAAGAAATAATGAACGGCCGTATAGCATATCTACAAATAAATGATATACAAGAGACAGATTTTACCAACTATACAATGGAGGTTAAAAACAATATTGGAAGGAATAGTACAGTAATAAAACTTATTTCACAAAGTAAGTAATTTTCCATAAGAGTGTATGGCATACTACGGTCAAGTTTTCTAGCACAAACTGTGATATAATTTTTTTATCAATGAAATAAAAACATTTACATAAGTCAATAAACGCTGTAAAAAGTTTAATCATTGTTTCTGTAAACACATAATCCGTCGAGTCTTTTATTCATGCAAATTCTAGGCCAAATCATAACTACAAGATACAATGCATACAAATTATTAAAATGTATTCGGTCACCTAACATACGTCATGTTTATGTTTATTTATTGAACGCCATGTACTTCTGGGAAGTGTTTATGCAGTATATTTTGGTGTGATGAAGTGATGGGTTAAGAAGTAATTTACAGTTTTTACTGATCATCAAAGTCATGCATGTCAACACTGATGAGTAGCATATGTTGAGTTACATATATGATTCGATTTCAAACTGCTATTAACTATGTAACATGTATTACATCAATACAAATATCATGTCCCGGTTTGACTCAAATTTGTATTCAAATTGTATTGTAAAATACCATGCGTATGATGTTGAATATAATATTTTTGTAAATGTTTCTACTGATGGATCAATATGTCGTTAAGGAAATAAATTTTTTCAAACGTTTACATGTGCAAAACCAAGTTTCGTAACAATATATACAATCTCCCCATTAAAGTTATACCATTGACATGCTCGCAGGTGCTCCAACGATGCCTCGAAAATTCAACAGAACAGATATCGGTGAAACCAATGTAGTCGTTTCCTGGGAAACTGGTTTTCATGGAGGAAATAATCAGACGTTTGTCATACAATTAAGTAAAGAAAACAATCAGTGGTACAATCGCACATATGTGTTTGGTGGTATGAAAACAACAGGATTCCCGATGTGTGCTACTTTGGACATGTTATCGAAACGGACCAAATACTACGTCCGGGTGTATTCTTACAATGCAAAGGGGACCAGTCCTTTTACATATATATTGAATTTTACGACACATGGCGGTAAGTTTAGCACATGACACATCAACACCACTGTCTGTTAAATAGTTTATATTTGTGAAATAGCAATACAAATATACATGTGCGCGTAATAAATCATTATACATTTTATCAAATAAATATCAATAAATTTTATTATAATTAATTCGTTATGTTGCAAAATGACTTGCTTGTTAACATTGATTATATTATTTCTCAGATGTTGCCGACGAAGAAGGTATCATACATATTGGACCAATTATTACAGGTGGTGTAGGCCTCGTCATCGTTTTGGTGGTTATTGGAGTAGTAATATTCCTGTTTAAAAGAAAGATTAGACAACACCGAGGTAAAAGTAAGTTGTTGGATATGATTTTCTTAGATGGGTTTTGTATAATTTAGCTAATTTATTACAACTACATTCAATTTGTATATGAATCATTATTCTTTAAACATCTTCATTTACTTATTCAAATATACAGTTACTGGTATTATGTAACATTTAATTAAGCCATTCTAAGTATACGAATATCTGAAATCTTTATTTGGTTTTGTAAGTTTGTTAGTATCGTGATTGTGTTTACGCTTATTTCATCATGAAAACTTATTGTACTAGTTTATTTTTCAAAAAATATTTAAAGCGTAAGGAACTTAGATGATGTCGTACTATCTGACAAATTTAACACGTAGAAAGCACAACCGTTACGTTGAACACTATGATGCTTTTATATAATTTTGCATTGAACAAATTAAACATGTTGGAATGTGTTAAACGGTATTGCAAGATATAAACATTTCTTTGCAGAGAAAGGTGTCATAAACATAGACACACGTGACAGGTACGATATGTATTTTCAGTTGTGATATTAAAACAATTATCACATTCTGTGGTAATGTGTACGGACATAATGTAGGAGGGGGTTCTTATAGGTTCTTATAAACCTAGTATTAATTGCAAATGTATGTTTAGAATGCTACATAAGGGTTCTATACTAGCTATATCTATTTTTGCCAATCCACAGAGTGATGCTCTCAACGCCGTTAGGCACCTTGACGATGATCTTGTATGAATAACCTTATTTGTCAACAATATGGTAGCACAAATTTAGTCTAATGAGCTCAGCAAAGTTCGCATCAAGTAACTATGCATTCACATATACATATATATTGATATTGCGTTTATAAGTGTGTCATGTAAACACTATATGATTTTGATTTCGATTTCATTTTCCCCATTTAAAGGGGAATATGGCTGGGTTACACAAGTTTGCATTTATTAACAGTTACTGTCTACTGGCTCATTTAAATTTCTATAAGTGCTTTAAGGTCCCGAGTCATTGCAAACTGCTCTAATTATGTATGTTCTAACAATGTCTAGACATTAATTGATATTGGCTATCATCCAAGGCATGAACTCTTGAGCAAACTGCATGTTCCTTGGTTCTCTAGTTTATAAGTGAATTTTACGGGGATATACGTCTCTTTGAAATATTGGGGATTCTACAACTTCATACATAATTCTGAAACGGGCGGATGAAATTGATACTTGTACTTGTCTCCAACTCGTATTCATAGAAATACCCAAAATATTATAAGGGTTCGTTGACAACTGCAGCGCTAAAATAGATAAATAGGGGAGAGATTTCATTCAAGAGTGCTTTTTATTCTATTTAGTGTGTACACTGTTGAAAAATTGAAAGCATACGCCAGAAATAATGTGCTCAGACCTGAATTTTCCAAGCATCATTGTTTTGGAATTCACAATTTAAACAAGACAATAATTTAAAATTGTTCCAAATACATCATCAATGCCATTCAAATAATAAAATGAGCATTACATTTAGGAAAATGTTAAATTTTAAAAAGAAAAGGTAGATAGATAGATAGATAGATAGATAGATAGATAGATAGATAGATAGATAGATAGATAGATAGATAGATAGATAGATAGATAGATAGATAGATAGATAGATAGATAGATAGATAGATAGATAGATAGATGATTTCCTGTTGCCAGTGGGTGAGTTATAATCTTAATGCCTTTCTTCAATTTATTAATCTATATCGTTTACATATGTGTATTCATGTAATTTCACGCTTAATTATAAATATAAAAACATACCCTAATCATAATGAATATTGATACCATAAACGTGTGCATGCTGTTTCATAAATAAGTGGTACTTTTTGTCGGAGTTCTATACTGATTAAATCGACAAAATATAAATATTATGCAAAATGTTATTGACAAGTCAGACTACGTTGATGCATACAGTGGCCATCATTGATAGAATATTTGTTTTGTGTTGTGATTTTCGTAATCAGTAGGACCATGGTTTTAAAGCTATTATACAGGGATAAGATAAAACTGTACAAATGTATCTGAGCAAAACAATTACTAATTATTCGTGACATTAGATAAAACGCCATGTCAAGCATACGGTCGTAGGCTGGCCGACGTTTTACCACTGCAACCCCCATTTTAGAGTCTTAAGTATTCATAGCTATATACATTTTACATGTAAAAGTAAATGACGCAAGACTTCAATCATTTATGATAAAACAAAATCAATTTATATTTCAGAGCACGCTTACAGGCACAACCTCGCATATATGAAAACATCGGTTTACACAACAGTTACTGTTGTAAGTTATTCCATATCTAATTTTCTAATGTCTAATGCTGTTTTACTTTATATAAACCTTATTTAAACATGCCCATGAACTTATTTTGTTGACTTCTTTTGTCTGAAGTAGTCTGAATAAAATGTAGTGTCTTTAAAGAATCATTGCAGTCATCTGTAGATACTCTGTTTCATTATGGCCAGTTGTTTATAATAATGTAGTCATAATTGTTTTTAGTGAAATAAATTCTGAAAACACAGTCAGAACTGTGTGTTTCTGAAATACGAACATTTGAAAATATGTCCCTCTGCACAATCAGTGTTACATGTATGATTTATTTTGTAGATTTAAGAACTGACACAATAAAATAGACAATTTTATATTTTTACCGCAAAACATGTTATCGTAGCCATGCAACTCTGACTTATATTTGATGCCTCCTCAATATAACATAAACACCAGCAATGACTAATTAAGTATACTACATGCTACATGTTACACGTAAAACGTATCTAAACAGTTCGATCACGGCACAACGTAACACAAAACCAAAACATAAACAAATCATAACTGTTGTTAAAAACATTTTATGTCGGGTAATTCCAGATTGAACGGTGAAATAGTTGAATACAATGGGAAAGTCTCTCATATTTATAAATGAATGGCACATAGTCCATATTCAACGAAATAAGTTATCTGTTTCGCGTAGTATTTGCTATTTAGAGTAGAGATTGAACTTTTCTATTCTAATATATCTCATCTATTTATTACACTAATAAAGTCAAAGATGATGATGATGATGATGATGATGATGGTGATGATCCTGAAAACATTGAA
The DNA here is from genome assembly GCA_029582155.1 of Panopea generosa. Taxonomy (NCBI): domain Eukaryota; kingdom Metazoa; phylum Mollusca; class Bivalvia; order Adapedonta; family Hiatellidae; genus Panopea; species Panopea generosa. Next base: position 24,966,234 of record CM055894.1, on the reverse strand, counting down.
CTGTTGATTGTCGATCCTGTATATGGTAATATGCCATTAAAACCAATCTCTGTAAAACAACTGAGAAGCGCGTGTAGAAATGCGACAAACGATCCTTCATCTTTGTATAGAGAATTCAAGGTGGGTACGATTTTGCTATTTATGAAATCAACAGAAATTCTTACATGTCTTAAATTGACATATCCGTTTGTTACGTAGCCTCTTTCTCAGATAAACAAACGATGTCTAAGTAAACACCACATTGCATTTAAATGGGCAAGCAATGCCAATAGACTAGTAGGCGGAGCGATAGTCGTTTACCACGAGGAGGCATAACATTCAAATGATAAAATCATACGTATTTCAGACGTACAATGTATTCTTGTTATTAACTTTAATATGAATATAGTTACTTATAAAGATATAAGTTTCATTATTATTATCATAATAGTATTATTGATGTTATTTTATTGGTATTACTGGACGATGCATTTAAGGTCTATTGAAGCTCCTTTTGATATTTCACGATGGTTGTTTTACTACTTTATTATTCAACCGACTGATAATTGTATCATTTACTACGTAGACATTAAATATGCATGAAATAGTGTTCAAAAACTGATATAGAACTCACTCACGCGCCACAAAACAAATATGGAAGTTATACCCCTATTGCAACATAAATATTTGTAATAGTAATTTCAATGTACTAACATATGATTATTTTTGAATATGTTATTGTTGAAACAAGAGCAACAAGGTGTGTATAATTCAATTGATGCATTTTTATTTCATAGACAATGTTATTTTGAATCCTTCTGATTTTTTAAATAATCATTACACATGCCCTGAATAATAATTAACTTACGTGATAATACACTTGACATATTTGTTGCACAGATAAAAAATGAGAACATTTAATAAATATGTATGGTGCCTTAGAATAGTTATCAAGTTGTATAGATGCTTAGGATGAACTTTACTTCTATACCTATAGCAGTTTTCAGTTACAGGTTTTACCGTTTTCAACTAGTTTCAATAAATAAATAACAAAAGTCTTTAATATTTCAGCTGATTGAAAACGGACATGAAATGCAATAAGTTTGGTTGGAAAAAATAATTCAAAGTCAATAAATGTTAGTAATTGATTAGTTAGTTTTATCAAAAGTAGTATATTAAAACACTGAAATTGCTGAATGATGCACATTGTCGACGCATAGATCTTGTACGATTGAGTGCCGGCTCAATCAACATATTTCTAGTTTACATATTTACATTGGAATGAGAATATTTAGTTGACCCTTCATATTAAAATCATGTTGTCATTAAAATACAGTTTTTATATAATATTGTATATATATTTACATACGATTTTCCCTTTGCCACCATAAAAGCAAATGAGTCAATATCTTGTTTAGCAGTAATTATGTTTTGTATTGTAGGAAATTCCGGCAAAGTTTCATTTGGATACCCATGAGGCAGCGAAACCAAACAACAGGACCAAAATCAGATATAGAGAAATGTATGCATGTATGTATCGAAATAGGTTCTAAACAAATTGTTTATATAGTTTTATAGTATATAATATCCAAAGTAATTTCAAAACTTCTGGATTACTTCAACTGATATTTTCAACTGGTATTTTCGATATTTGCAGATGATAAGAATCGTGTCACACTACCGATGCAACCTGGAAACTACTCGTCAGACTTCATCAATGCTAGTTACATACGAGTACGTACTATATGCATAACAACGTCATCGTTGTTTAATCTTATTTAATGAGAAAATATAATATTTTGTGAAAACATAATAGTCTTGAACATTATTACATTTTTAAATACGTTTTTGCCTTTAGCTAACACCCAGAATCATATTTTAGATTTATCTGTTATGAACCACTTTGCTATATGAAAATTAAACACATTATGTTTTATTCCATGATGTTTGTATTACGTTGTATAATGCGTATTTTATTTTTTGGCACTTTGTCTTTAAAATTTTAGACCGTAACGATTGCGTTCTATCTTATATTTCTAGGGTTACAATAAAGACAACATGTATATTGCATCACAAGGTAAATAACATGTTTCGTGCTATTGTGAATAATTACACACGTGTAAGAATATATCTAATCATATAATTATTCATACGTTTTTATGGCTCAAGGATATTGGATTAAATCCATTTTCAGCTCATCACCAGTTATATACACGCAGAATGCACATTCATTCATCAAATCGTCACTCGCACACGTTTGCGCGTTAAGTTGTGGATTGAAATTGATCACTTGGACACGGAGGAAATATTTATCATTCGCCCTCACAGCGATTTTGCTGGTGTGGTGTATTTCCCACACGCGATACGAATAAGACGACATTTCACACACTTTAAATAAAACAATTTTATTCACTTATTTTAGAACCAGGACACTGTTACTTTATTTACACTGTCGGGCGCATACTAAGCACGATTTGATTGGTTTATGATTCTAGTGAGGATTTAGATCTCACAGAAGATAGCAGCTTTATAGTCTTGTCCTGTCAGAGAATGCAATGAATCAAAGAATAATATAGTCCTTAAGTGGATTGATGGAAGAGAATCGAACTATTCAATCGATGCCTCGCGGGAGTCCTGACATTTTATTTGCATTTTTGTTATAAGCGTATTGATATAAACTTTGTGTTAAAACACATTTCTTCTGTCACTGCTACATATAGGTGCAATGAAAAACACTGTGGAGGATGTATGGAGAATGGTATGGAAACACAGGATAGCGACTATCGTAATGTTGACCAACTGTAAAGAGCACAATCGGGTATGTTGCAGGAATGATATATAAATTATTTTCAGATAAGTGGCTCAGTTCTATTTAATAATCACAATAATGATATACTGAAGCTGAAACAATCACTTACAAAATCTGTCTGATTTTCATTAAAAATAGTTATTTAGAAATATCAATTAATATAATTACTGAACACAAGAACAATCCTTATTAAAACTGTGTATGGTGAAGCAATGCAATATTTGGAAGAGTTTTGAAACAAAATTAAAGAAAACTTTTAAATTCTTTAATGAGCCGAGTTATCCAAATATATCTGTTACGGACCCCACATATAACAAAATAACTGGTTTATTTCATTGACAACTGTTTCAATAAAATTAGTATATCGGGCCTAATTAAGAGTATATTGTTCTGTATGTAGCATTTACTTTTATGTTTATCGTGACCGTACGTTGTTAGCAAGCATGTAATCATTGGCAATTTTGAAGTGGATGTTTTACCTTTAAATCATTAAGTGCTCTGTTTATCCAGTATGTGCTTATGCTATCTATTGAGCATTATCATATCTATGTTTCTCTGGATAACATAATATTTTCATTGTTTCATTATATTGAAAGACATTTGCTTTAAAGGTCATAAGCAATGCAAATAAATGCATGTAGTTTATTCCCGTACCCCCACTATCGATGACAAAATCTTCCACATTCTTCCCACATCATGAGTTTGAAATCGGGTGGAGGTTCACGTTTTTTTCTTTCTATTCATATATCTGATAGTTTTTCTCCCAAGTTTTGTGTGACATTATTATTATTTAATAAATAAATGTTAAAACTTATTGAATGAAAACCAATATTTTACCTTGAAAAAGGAATGCAGCAATTGGTTTTATAGAAACAAATCCGAATGTGGCCTCTCATTCCTCCAACGGCGGGAGGGATTGTCGATATCAAGTTCTCCCCCACGGCATGGTTTTCAGTACAGAAGGTAACGGTTTTAAAACTATTTTGATATTTTATTTTTTTGGCGCGTCTGTGCGTACGTATGTGTGTGTGTCCGTGTGTGTTTTTGTGCGTACGTGCATGTGTACATATGTGCGTACGTGTGTTAAATGCAAACGTTGATTACAATTATTGATTTCTCTTAAACTTACTGAAATGTATAATTTTGTAATAAATTTTCCCCATCAACACTATCGTACACTTTTGTGGCTCCAGTGCTTGAGGTACCGTTGTTTGAGTCCGGTTAAAGATCGTTTTTGATACATATTATATTTTTTACTTAATACAACATTTAAAATTCACTATATAAACTAATGGGAAGTAAATACCAATCATAATGTATTCCTTACACTTACTAAATACTCACTAAAACACAGCTTTTAATGTTTAAATTATCGTAATATTCTGAGGGAAGCCTTCGTATTACAACCAACCGGAGGGGAGGTGTCTCTCACAACCTCCCGCTTCCCAGGTTGCCCACCTCCAGTTATTGAAACGATACTACGCCTATAATACATGTGATACATTTGAAATGAAATTTCTAATGCTATTTCTAACATGAGCTTGATATTGTCATTTCTGACAATATATATGTCCGTCCGTCCGTCCGTCCGTCCGTCCACACAAATGGGCAGTTAAGTGTCTAAGGTTTAGGGTTAGTAATTGTTATGGACAGTTGAAAAGCAGTTGAAAAATAATTACGTGGCTGTTTCTAGACACTTAAAAACAGCTTTTATGTGATTTTTTTTTCTTTTACGTGGCTAAAATCTTCAAAATATTAGCAACACAAGTATACGATTGACGCAAAGAAGCCACTTAAATACCCATTCGTGAGAACTTCCGTCCGTCCTGCCAACCACACTCCCACCTACCAGTCAACTCAAAACAACATCCATCTGTCCCTCCGTCACATATCTAATAGATTCCCGGAAGTCCATCCATCCATCCATTCAATCATCCATCCATCCATCCATCCATCCATTCATCCATACATCAATTCCATTCCATCCATCCATCCATTTCGGATGTTATAGTTTAAAAGAAGCTGTCACATTCCGACTCAACAAACTTTTCATATTTCACCCCAAACCAACACAATGTAGCACGTTTTTTTTATTCAAAGACACATCGAAATATAGCGCATGGTTCGTGTAATGCGTCACAAATCAAGTGACGTAACCATTTTTATTTTGTAGCGGCAATATAATAATGTAATGTTGAAGATATATGCTTATGTTCAAAAAATGATATTAATGAATTATAAAATGAAAATTAAAACTATACATACTTCCGTTGCTTATGACCTTTAAGAACGATTGCTATAGTTTTTCATGCGCACCAGTTCCGCGCATTAAGGAAAGCAACTTGGTCGAGATCAGCAAGTGTCACTACGTACTATTATACTACAAGTGACCCTATTTTGGATGGGAAGCTCATCACGGATACGCCTGAAATAAATGAAATATGCATACTGTCATAAAATAATTGTTTTTAGCAATTTAACCTAATATAAAATATAATAGAAATTTTAATTGTTATACAAATATGCTCATTTAGTATAAATTAAAGCGTTAATTATTGCAACTGCAGTTTATTTAACGATGGTATACTTTACGAGCTATTTTTTCTCAAATAACGCGGTAACATGTATTTTTTATTTTGATTGTCATTAAAAAAGGTATCAGAGAGTATTTGTGAGGTTTTAAGGAAAGTTAATCCATACACTATATCAAAATATTAAACAAAACGATATATTTTAATTGCAAAATTGAAAACCAATTGACATTCTGTCGAAATAATTATGTTTTTAAAAGCCCTAAACAGTTAAATTCAAGCGTATAATTACCATTTCCATAACAATCATTATGTTATGCATGCCTCTCTGTATTAGTTTTGAATAAATACTAGATACAAATAATGTAAATATTGTTTTTGCATTGCTTGTTAAATATACATTTGTTCGCCAAATGTCAAGGAAGGGTATGTTTATGAGGAGGTAATACAAAACAATCTGTACGGTAACATGCGTTTTGTTTTCATTTCTGATATTTCACGAATATACATTAAACTTAAATACCGGAAAGTTTCATAAAATTCTATCCATAGAAAAAAATATGACAAAAACTAGAACAATTTTCTTTAATTTAAAACGGACGGCAATATTGTAGTTTTGTGTAGATGTGGATTTCAAAAAAACAATTTCTAGTTTTCGCATGACTTTTCTATGTATCATTTTCTGAGTCATATAACAGGTCAATAGAAATAAGCAACGATGAAATTTGCACTAAAGAATGGCATCATTTGGTTACATATTGGAACTTGCACGAAGTTAAGCGGATAACAATTTTATTGTTTCCAGTTTTAAACAGAACTTGAATAAATGAAATCATAGTTCTTTGAAAAGTCGAAAATGATGATTAACGACACTTTATTTTCCAAATCCTCCATCAAAATATACTGACCTTCAATAGACTAATAGTGGGTAAACATGTGACCGGTCTCAACATTCCTATGTGTATGTATGTGATCCATGAAGAGAGTGGTTATAGTTTATATTAATATTAGAACCCTTTGACCGAAGATTTTCAGTCATATTTTAAAGTTTAAACACTTGTTTTTATTTTGTCACCCTGTATAAATTAGGCTATGGCATCATATGTATATTTGAATTATGCATGATTAATAAGACGGTTTGATTTGCATTAATTTGACCCCTTTCTTAAATTATGTTTTTATTGATATATTCAATGTAGCAACAATAATGTTGAAATTATGTAATAAGTCTTTGAAATGAACCATGTATAATAAACAAAACATACGGCCTATCCATGTGATTAAGGCATATATGTGATTCAGGTGAAGTGTATCCAGTACTGGCCTGCAATTGGAGAAGAGAAATACGGTAACTTCCGTATAAAAGCTGTGTCTGAGGACGTGTATTCTGAATTTACTATTCGAACGTTTACTTGCAAAATGGTATGTACGCTGTCAACATAGGGTGCTACGTTTAATATCATAAAAAAGTATTTTTCAATGTATATACTGTAACAATTACATTGGCTATATTAATAAAGTGTTTCGTTTGTCACACAACAGTAATACCGCCATCAAATACTTGAAGAAACAGGAACTATTCTGATCGGCATATGAATGACAATAGTTTGTTTTTTTGTTTTTTTTTTATACAAATATTTATGGCTTGTTTTATTTCCTAACAATGTTTTGATAAATTCAGTCGGGCTCTGGCTCTAAGATTGAGGTCACTCATTATCACTTCACTGCATGGCCGGATAAAGACGTGCCGAATACATGCTTATCTCTCGTACAGTTGTGGAAGAAGGTCAAACACAGCAAGCATGCACGTTTGACTCCGTGGATTGTGCATTGCAGGTAAAATATCACTATAAACTCGGTATACAATATCATATAAATTTACATGATGATACACAATTTTGAAAAAAAATACTTTAAACTCTAATTATTGAGGCCAGAACTTTATTTTCGAATTATTCAGAAAACAGTTGCAGGTTGGTCAAACCAAGCTACATGTTTTCTTTACTCCCACGCGTACGTGAAATATAACATTTATGTTGGCATATTAAGTCAAGTAATTGTATTCACAGCGCTGGTGTTGGAAGAACCGGGACATTCATAGCCCTAGATTATCTGTATGATCAAGGAAAGAGCGAGGGTTCCATCAACGTACATGCGTGTGTGTCTGAGCTGAGAGATCAACGACTGCACATGGTCCAAACAAGTGTAACTATATATTGGAGAAGAGCAAAAATATTGTTCTTCTGTTCAACTTATAATTTATAATGAATAAATATAACTGAAGACGATGCAAATGCCGAAAGTAAATCACATACACTGTACAAAGTTGCAATTGATATACCAATTGGTAAATGAGAGATATGATGCATATGACGTTTCAATATAGATCTGTAACCATGTCAGATATTTGCTCAGTATAATATATTGACGGCTGCTCATTGATTTATTTAGTTACTTCCTTAAAATTGCAAATGAAATTATCATTTATAATACCGATTCCTTTCACCTGTATACAAATCTCACGTTCAGCTGTGTGTATATTGGGTTTGGTTATAAAATTATAATAAATATCTGGTATTTGAAATACTGACATTGACAATTTGTTAAGGATACCATTCTAAACAGAGTAGTAAATGATTAATTTATATAAATGGTCATTAATATCATTCATCTAATAAATATCTTAAATTAATGTTTACATAAACCGCAAACATTTCCCCTATCATCCTGTCAGGCACAGTATGTTTTCCTTCATCAAGCTGCTTTGGAGGTACTCACCCCGATCGCTACTGTGTGTAAATCAGAGGAGTACAGAGACATGTGGAGGAATCTTCAAACTAAAACACCAGGATGTAATGAAACAAAACTTCAAACTGAATACAAGGTATGATTTTACAAACGTTCTTTTTTAGATTTGATTAGTTCGTACGCAATCTATTTGACGCCCTGACTTTGACCTATAGCAGTAAGCCAACAGCGTACGGGCATACTAGAACCTTGTAAGAACAATCAATTAATATTGCAATAAATAATATTCAACAATATCACCTGTTAATTTAATTATAATGCATCGTGCTTGTATTGACATTGTATTAAGTACTGGTGTGCTATAATGTTCAATCAAAACAATATGCGATATTGTTGTCTATTCTATATAAAAGGTGACAGTAATAGACAAACATATTTTTTGTGGAATTCTTTATTTTAAAACTTGCTTTAAGTTCCATACTGAATGTTTCTTTAAACTGTAGTACATTAAACAATGTTGGTATTGGTAGATACGTACGTGAACTCGTACCGTTCCACTTTATAATATACGACCTTAACTGATAGATAATCTGAACTATTTACCCACCTACTATGATGTTTAATAAATGTGCTATTTTTTGATATGTTATGACATTATTGAAACAACAGAAATATACTCAGGTATAAGTCATATCAAAAGATGGCAAAGTTTAACTGCTGTCGTTGTTGTTCACTTTCAGGAACATAGTGTTTTGGTTTAAGTTATTGCCTTATCAATCTGGTACAACGTTTAATATGCTTACATTTCAATTCAGGAAATAACAATAGACGACAAATATGCTGTTGAAAATGACTCTGAAGATGTCGCAGGATTCGCAACAAGTGCGACACGGGACAAGTTCAGTGATTCGAAATTGCCAGAAAACCGACCAAAGACAAGAAATGGGAATATACTACCACGTACATGAAATAATATGTATATTTAAAGTCTAGAATTTATATCCAAAATTAACACAAAACTCGTTCAAGCCACTGTTAGGACAATAACACTCATCTTAATTAACCGTGATTGTAACGTTGATCATACAGTGTTCAAACTGATAATACCATTCCTTACAATATTATATACATGTTTATGTATTATCTTTGTTTATTTTTAATAAGCTTAACATCACGACTGCTTTACGTTTTAGCTGATGAATACAGACCAATGCTTTTAACTGATGGTACTAACGAGTACATCAATGCAGCCGTACTTTCGGTAAGAATTGTAAATTCATCGAAATAGAATACATTTAATATCCTCATATTCCATATATTTAATAATGATTTATTAAAATGATACTGTTATTACAAAATCGTTCTAATGTGTAATAGTTATTGCACCAAACTAATTACAGACATACAAGAAGCCGGACTCGCTGATCATAACACAAGTTCCATTGAAAGATACAATTGTTGACTTTGTAAGAATGGTACGGGATTATGAAGTATCTACAATTGTCCTAATGGACGATGACATACCACAGGTAAATACGTTTAATTGGAATTCGATACATATATATTATAGCATTCGCATTTCTACATATTTCATAACCTAAAATAAAATGTAATTAAATTACAACGTTTCATTCAGTTCAATTTCCGATATTCCCATAGTAAAGGACACAAATATACACTATATTCATTAACAATATACAATTCTCACTTTGTTGACGTATATGTGCCGGTAAAAGGCGATTATGTACAGTATATCCATCAGGATACGTCGCATTTAAAATACTCAAGTATCACAGAAGCACAAACACTTTCAATAAATTTACTAATCTGAGGAAAACGTGAATGCAGACTATTAAAAGAGCATCTAACAAACATGGATTGTTCCCAGTCAATATTAGTTATTTCTTTAATTGATATAAAAAAAATGGAAAATCCTCCTTTTTAATTCGACATATGACTTCTAATATTGAATTGCAAGGTCTAACATTATTACTTCGTTATTATTTTGATTTGATTTTTATTGCGCATTTGGATACATGAGTTAATATTATTTTTGTGTTACGTTTATCGCCATTCAAGTCTATGTCAATACTTTCTGTACCTGTGATGTCATTAAAGTAACCATAATAAATCAGTTGATGAAAATCATTTAACATTTAATTTTACTGTTTTAAACATTATTTCAGGACTGCATATATTGGCCTTCGTCTCAACATGCAATTTTGTCAGTAGGCCAGTTTTCCGTCGAACTCAAACGAGAAGATGTGCTCAACAGTTATACATTGAGGACGATTAGATATTCGTTCAAAGGTGTTAATGGCCGGGTAACGTATACAAAGATTTTATATGACAGAATCATATGCAGCAATGCACGCAATTAATATGTATGATATAGAATTTAACGTTTAAGATTGAGCCCGGGGAATATATAATCTTCATTAACTGCTTACTTTATATTATTAAACACGTATCAGGAGAGGGGAAAGAATAAATTGAATGGAATGGATATTTAATCACATACTAAGAATGAGTTGTTCGAGTCCTTTTAAGGGCCTTAAAATAATTTAAAGGGTTCAAAAATTGGCATAATTATTATACTTTTTCATCTCTTTCCGATTCAAAATAAAACTTATTTCATCTGTTCTAATCTGTACAAATAATTTGAAATAGGATTGAGTGTATGAATAACTTGTAATGCTTACGAATGCTCTCATTTGTTTTCCTGAAATATTTTATGAAGAAACAGATGAAGTTGTTTAAAGCAAAACAATTACATAGAAAATAAACAATACTTTTTTAATGTCATGTCATCTTGACACATGTTAATATTGTTTGGTTGATATGCGTTCAGCTCGTTATGGTTTGTATCGTTGAATACGTAGTGTAATAAGTGTAGTCATACCATAAAAGTTTACATTTGCAATTCAATTCCTGAACTGATTTTTAGAAACGATACTGTACTGTTGAACGTTGGAAACTAGTGTGGTTAAATGTATGTTATCATTGTTGTTCTAAAACGTTTTGTCTTTCCAGGCACTTAATAATTAATACCCTGTTTACTATTAAACACTAGTTTGTTTTATTTTGCGATTAGATAAATAACTAATATTACTTATTGCTCCTTTCAAAACTAAATCATAGTTACAATCCAGAGATGTAAAACAGTTCCACTTCACGTCATTGAATGTTGATATTCCACAAATCAACGGACACATATTGCGCCTGCTAGCAGATGTTGACAAATCAGTTACAGATACTTCTTATCGAAGGCCAATCGTCGTGCAGTGTATGTAAGTAACATAATATGTTTCTCTAATTTGGTAATGTACTAAAAAATATATGTGTATGATAATGTATTACACAATTTATATAATAAGTCACGTGTTATTAGTTACTTTGTAGTAAGTTGCTGGGAATAGAAAACGAATGCTTTAACATGTAGTTAGATTTTGTTTATTTTCAATGACATGTAATTGTAACAAATTTGTGTCATATATATTTATCTAAGTTTATTTGAAGACTTTACGAGTCATGAACTTGCATGTACCACGTACTATGTAAATGCGGTACAGCTTAAACTACGATACAACGTTATGAAGTCAAATGTACATACCATTAACCAAAGCAGTCCCAACTATTTATTATTATTTTCATTGTTTTCTTTCCTGAAAAATATCCTAATAATTATTATAGGTAAATCTACATTGGCGTCTTAAACGAAATCAGTGGTTTAGTAACATATTTAAAATATGCTTTTTCTTATACTACTATATCAACTATAATTCTTAGATAATAACATTTCTGAGCAAAAGTGTTTCAACATATTACAGTCCATCGCTATGAACAACAATGTGATACTAACAGTTTTAAATAATGTGTACATATTTGTACACATAAATCATGAACCCGACTGATAAATTTATTTGGCAATTATATATTTATATCCGTGTAGGTGGGCGTGTGTCATTTCACTGTCTGTTTACTATGGATGATTCCCTTTTTTAGGCGAAACGTAACCATTTTAAGGGGTCATATACACGTTTAAATGGAGTCATTATTCAAATAAACACGATATAAAATGAAAAGGGGACACAATCGTCCTTTTGTAATGAAAATACTCCAGATACACCTATGTTTTTTTATAATAAGTCAAACAGAGTTGTTTTCCTTATAAAAGATTGCGTCATTTATATTGCGTATACAAAACAATTTAGCAATTCATAGTTCAACGTATTCGTTTCAAGAAATACTTACTTTTAAATATATATGTAAGTATCACAGATTTATTATATCGATATATAAAGATGTATTATTCAGTTTGTGGTTATTTACAGTATTCACATAGTCTTAGTTATGTACAATTAAACGTATTTACACATTTTTCATATCAACTCAATAAACGCTTTCAATGATAATATGGGTGCTTTCATTGACTCATCAAAAATGGAGGTAGAAAAAGTATAAATTCGGTGACACTGTGAGTTAACAGTGAGTTGCAGTTTGACCGCCAACGAGGTAACAACGTGGAATACAACATACTGGGTAAGGAAGTAAGGCTTTTGATCAAGTGCTGTCAACTTGCTGATCCCATAAACTGGTTTATGGCTATCTCAAACCGACAAACTACGTTCAGGGTTTTATGTTCCAAAGTACAGATAGTAATAATGGTACGAGTTGCGGGATCGTTGAAGTAGAGGTATGGTAAGAGGGACTTTTGGTCTAACTTTGTCAACGTGCTGATCCTAGAAACTTGTTTCTAGAGATCTCAGATCGACAAACGAAGTTCAGGGTCGTAACTTTATACCAGGTTCAGGGTTAAGTATTTGAGTTGAAAGTATCTAAGACTATGTAGGAGTAAAAGTTTTCTTTATTAATTATTTAGTTCATGTAATTTTAATTAAAGTTAATTTATTTGGAAGTTTAGGCACCTCAAGGCAAAGTAGCCAAACACCAATCATTGATAAACCAATAATTTTAACAAAAATGATACTTAGTTGACTTTCTTGTAAATAAAATTAGTATATGGCTTGAGAGCTTTGAGAAAAATATCATATTTATAAAAGTAAATTTTTATAAAGTTAGTGTTTCTTTCATTTAAATAAACACTCAGTGCACGTTACACTTTCAGCATACCGACTTTTGTATATTTGAAGCAAACAAAGAGGGGACTGATCCCCTCTTTTCATGAAATATATCCAATTGTGGGTACAGAAATGGTAAATATAATAACAACAGATATCTTGTTTAATATGTTATTACAAAACTAGGGGACTGATCCCCTCTTTGGCATAAATACTCAAATACTTTTATATATTGTAAATTCAGGGATACACTTTTTACATTGGATTTACATAATACGTTTATTCCGAAGAGAGGGAACTGATCTCCTCCTTTATCATAAATAATAATAAACCTGGTAAATGTCAATTTTAAAGAAATCGGCTGAATTATAATCAGTCCTTTCTTTCGATTCTAGCATATTAGCCTATGGTGAAATATAGAAACATCAAATTTAGAAAGGCATGTTTAAAATGTGGCGTCTCGTCCAATACATGTTTTCACCACAACATTGACTAGTACAATAAATTCATATATATTGTACAGTGATCTGTATAATAACCTTATAATATTGCAAACTTTCAATATTTTATCATCAATTATAGAATATTGCTGTTACATATATAGTACATGATAACCCATTAAGTTTTACACCATGACTTATTTCTAATAGGGCTCTTATGGAAAAAAAATATCAAGGTCACAGAAAGTTGGCAGTAGTAGATAAATAGATGGACCTAATATAATAGGAAAGAGCTATACATTATATTACTTAAAAAAATAGGACAACTCTGACTATTTGTAGTTCATTTAAGGTTTTAAATGTCCTAACATTCATGTGTGTTCTTATTATCACAGAATCTATCGTATTTATTTATATCTAAATTAATTATCACAGAAATATGTTAATGATCACATACATATCACAGGAAAAAAAATCTTAAAAACTTTGCAGAAGTATCAAAATAATTGATAATTTTTATAAACAATAAAATCTGCTTGTTTTGTTCATTTCATCCTTTCAATGAGTTGGAACTTTTAATTTTACAATTATGTTTTTCATATCTTTTGTACGTCTTGGAAGACTGTTTCAGTCTCGAATAGATTGATAAAAGAAGGTATTTGACAAAAGACTATCTACCCTAGGTACATACAAATTTCAAAAACCATGACGACTTTTATAAGAATGTGTCTTGGAGATTAAGTCAGAAAGAAATCCGAAATTTGGTAAAATGTCACTTTTAAATAATTGGATCAATTAGTTGATGAAATTTTAAAAGAGGGGTCCGGTTCCTTCTTTCATTTCTTAAACATGCCGCTCTTTCAAAAAGAGGGGACTGGTCCTCTCATGAGTATCAGAAAAAAATCGGAAATCTGATAAAAGAGATCGCATGAATTAGTTTATCAACGTTTGAACGAGGGGACCGCTCACCTCTTGCATTGCTCAAATATGACGCTCTGAAAATTCATTTTAAAATTGAAGGGAATGATCACCTCTTTATTTCAAAAGTATACTAACATTATGATTTGAACAAGTTAACTAATGTTATTAAATCATTATTTTCATCAGAAATGTGTCAAAGCATCCGCAGTGTTTACAGTAAGAGGGGAATGATCCCTCTTTCTACAGAAATAAATCTAAATCTGGAAGAAGTAATTTTAAAGAAATCGCATGAATTATTTTATCATTATTTCAAGGAGGGGACCAAACCCCTATTTCATTTCCATCATTTGACGCACTAATGAAAAGTAGATACATCAGATTGAAGACATTTATGAAATGAGGGGACTGTTCCTCTTTTACACTCAAAAATAAAAACAAAAAGTATATTAACATCTCGTTGTAAAAAAATAGCAAACCAAGCATATAAATCATTATTTTATTTCATTAGACAAAATCCGATTTTAAAGAAATCGGCTGAATTATTTTAACAAAGCATCCACACGACTGTTTTAAGAAAGAGAGAACTGATGCCCTCTTTCAACAGAAACTAATATAAATCTGGAAGTATTTAAAAGTTTAAAAACTCACATGAATTATTTCACCAACATTTCAAGGATGGTACCAGTCCCCTCCTTCATTTCTAACATATGACGCACTAGCAAACAGTAGAAACACCACCTTTGAAGACATTTTCAAAATGAGGGGATTTTATTCTAAAGAGCGGAACAGTCCCCTCTCTCATCAGACAAAATTCCGATACTTGTAAAATGACGACTTTAAAGAAATCAGGTGAATACTTTTATCAAAGTATAAGAAAGTGAACCGGTCGTCTCTCTTTATTCTTGAAAAAAAGTGTATCTAATCGTTTACACCCTCGTTTTCAAATAGAGGGTACTGATCGCCTCTTTCTTCAGAAATAAATCTAAACCTGGCAGAATGTCAATTTAAAAAACAAACAAACGCATGGTTTATTTTATCAATATTTCAATGAGGAAACCAGTCTTCTCTTTCATTTCTAACACATCGCGCTGGAGTGAAAATAGATACATTAAATATGTAAGGATATTTTTTTTTTAAAATGAGGGGACCGATACCATTTTTCACTCAACATAATTTTTTATTAACATCATGTTCTGAGAAAACGTGTAACCTAGCATTTAAATCATTATTTTCAAAAGAGTGGATATGAATTAAGTTATCAACGTTCTAAAGAGGGGGACTCCCTTATTCATGAAAAAGAAATGACAATAATGTAAAATAGATATTCGAATAACCAATTACCGACCAGTCGCCAGTTAGGAATTTCCATTCGTTTTCCTAATCCGTATTTAATGTTACTCGTGTTTTAGGTTAAAAAGTATAAAACGGATGCATATTAATTTGAAATCTAAATCCCCAACTGACAACTGGTCGGTTGTTGGATATTCCAATATCCAACATCCAACTGCCAATCATCAATTGTAAATGATGGGTATAGTCTCGTTTCCTTTTTCAGAAATACTAGACTCTTGTAAAAATAATGGCCCCTTAATTCACCAGAAATATAATTCTGATACAATGCACCCTTTCCAGTGAAAATGATTGGAATCGTCTAAGAAATAGAAACAATACAGAATATTGATATCTATAGTAGAATAGTTTTAGATTTGGAAACTAGACTACGTTTTTAATTTTATTTTCTGTTACTCCATGTTCCATTTTGGTAATACCATGTTTCTCGAAGCAAAAACGAGTTTGACTTGTCAATATTTTCTGTACAGTATACTTGATTAAGTACTGTTGAGTACAAATGCTTTGTTCCATACTCTAATATAATGTATTCACTCTGTAGTATCCAGAAAATCCTCCACTCATGTTGCTGCAACACGTATATGTGTGTAACATCGTAATGTTCTCTATATGCTGGTCTTTGTGACAGTTTTACGGCTATTTTTTTCTTTCGTCTATGCACATATCTTAATATGTCCTGAAATGTTAAAATACAAAACAAAACTATTGATTTATCTATTATTTATGTGGCCCGCGTTTTTCTTTTGTGACAATATGCTTTGACATTGCCTTAGTAATCAATAAACACGCCGTGCTCAAAGAACTGGTACATAAGAAGCCGCACAATACCAAAGGACGGACGTAATGTAACTGTCACAAAATGGGATACGGTCCGGCACTAGTGTTGGCTATATCTAGATTGGTTGACCAGTTTAATTTTTAGAATTGCATTAGTGTACAAATAATATTAAGACATCTGGTTAGACCAGTTTTGAACTTTATCAATGTATTTGTATTCAGAAAACTAATACAACTATACATGAGGTAAAACTATACCAAATGTTTTAAGATAGCCATTAAGAATATATTATGTGAACCTTTATACAGTATAATCATATTACAAACATTAAAACATGGTTATAAAAAATCACAATACATCCTGTTAACTATAAAAACAATAAAGTAAGTTAGATAAGACATGTAACAGACAGCGTGCACAATTAGTAATTTTCATATCATTATCATTGTTAGACATTAGTTTGTACTAGTTCACTTGATTCGTGTATTGTACACCCTCTTGTCTTCAAATCTATAAAAAACAATAGGCTGTACATGTTGAATTATGTGATATATATAATAACTTTCTTAATTTCGATTAAAATTAACATGGTTGCAGCATTATTTTAACAATTATCATCTCAACACCAACTATTACATATACTATCACAACACCTACAATTACCATAATACCTACCTATGATATCACTACACTAACCATGCCCTATAATCATGGATTTGAAGCGGTCGATATTTCACAATCGATTGTCGGTTTGGTTCAACCGATGGAGATTCGGATAATCGGCTAATATGGGTTTTTTAAGTGATAAATGGCCATTTACTCTGCATATAGAATAGAATGGCAGAGAGATCAAATGAAAGACTTGTCTTTATGTCTATAAAATGTGCTATTCAAATCCATTTACTTCATCAATGTGAAAATACAATATTCGCGGGAGACTGACACAGAGGTATATAAAAAATCATAAATATATTAAAAACCATTAAGGCTGAATTTAATTGTGCTTTAGGGTAAAAAACAAAGCTTGTAAACGACAAATTATGTGTTTTCATCATGTTGGCCGATGACAGTGAAGTACCTGGTCTAATAGTCTGACCCAATATGCATCTCTCGGTGTTTGTGCACGAGACTGAGGATCAGTCTAGAGTTCCCCAGGTATATCTAATAATCTAACACAAATGATCTGACAGTACGGAAGTAACCGAAACTGTCAATATATGGAGATAATCGATTTTTTATTACCAACTTCAACTCAAAACTACCAAGTATCGATGGTCTGAGACAATTAAGACACCACTACCTTTAATATAACGACTACCTACACCTACCATTACAATTTATATCACGACACCCACAATTACCTACACCTACCATTACATATAATATCACGACACTCACAATTACCTACACCTACCATTACATATAACATCACGACACCCACAATTACCTACACCTACCATCACATATAATATCACGACACCCACAATTACCTACACCTACCATTACAATTTATATCACGACACCCACAATTACCTACACCTATCATTACATATAATATCACGACACTCACAATTACCTACACCTACCATTACATATAATATCACGACACTCACAATTACCTACACCTACCATTACATATAATATCACGACACCCACAATTACCTACACCTACCATTACATATAATATCACGACACCCAAAATTACCTACACTTACCATTACATATAATATCACGACACCCATAATTACCTACACCTACCATCACATATAATATCACGACACCCACAATTACCTACACCTACCATTACATATAATATCACGACACCCACAATTACCTACACCTAACATTACATATAATATCACGACACCCACAATTACCTACACCTAACATTACATATAATATATCGACACCGACACTTACCTATAACATCACGACACCAGCTATAACTGCCACATCTACCATTATATATAATATCACCACAAACACTAGTATCGCCTCACCAACCATTAACTATAGTATTGGGACACCTACTATTATCCCATACTCACCATTATCAATATTATCACGAAATCCACCGTTGCCTAGGCTACCTCGACAACCACTATTACCATCAAACCCACCATTAAGTATAGTATATGGACATCTACTATTACTCCCACCTGCCATTGCCTATGATATCACAACGACCGATATTATCACCCCGCTATTATATATGATATCACGACATCGACCATTATCACCTAACCCACCAATAGCTATAGTATTAGGACACCTACTATTACCCCCATCCACCATTTCCTATGATATCACGACGACCGATATTATCACCCCACCATTATATATGATATCACGACATCCACCATTATCACCTAACCCACCAATAGCTATAGTATTAGGACACCTACTATTACCCCCATCCACCATTTCCTATGATATCACGACGACCGATATTATCACCCCACCATTATACATGATATCATGACAACCACTATTTTCAACAACCCTACCAATAACTATAGTATAAGAACACCTACTATTACCCCCACCCGCCTTTGCCTATGATATCACGACGACCGATACTATCACTTCACCATTATATATGATATTAGGACAACCACCATTATCATCAAAACCACCAATAACTATACTATTAGGACACTCACTATTACCCCCATCCACCATTGCCTATGATATCACGACGACCGATATTATTACCCCAACATTATATACGATATCACGACAACCACTATTATCACCAAATCCACCAATAACTATAGTGTTAGGACATATGCTATTACCTGCAATCCACCATTGCCTATGATATCACGCCGATCGATATTATCACCCAACCATTATCTATGATATCACGACAACCACCATTATCACTTAACCCACCAATAACTATAGTAATAGGACAACTGCTATAACCATACACTAACCATTACATTAGACATCAAAACACTCAATATTATCACCCCACAACTATTACCTATGATCTCACGAGAACTATTTGTATCGCCCCAACACCATTACCGATATCTCACGACAACCATTATTATCACCCAAACAATTACCTATGATATAACGACAACTACTATAACCCCACCCCAACCATAATCTATGATATCACGATAACTACTATTATCCCACTCAAACCATTACCTAAAATATCACATCACTCATCCTAAATTAATAAACATCAGCATCAGCAACAACCACGAAGTAGCTTTTCAAATACCATTATAATAAACAACAGCAGTTGCAAAAGCTACATAGTATCTGTAAAAATCATAATGATTAAAGACTGCATCATCAACAGAGTATCTGTTAAAAATCATAATAATTAAAAACTTCATCATATTTAATAACAGCATCTGCAACAACATACATAGTAGCTATTCAAATATGATAATAATAAACAACAGCAGCAGCAAAACAACACAGCATCTGTTCAAATATCATCATAATTTAACAACAGAATCAGCAACAGCAAAGATAGTAGCTTTTCAAATATCATCATAACTAATAAGAGCAAACAGAAAATCTGTTCACATATCAATACTATATACAGCAGTAACAGCAACAGCAAACATAGTAGCTACTTAAAAATCATCATCATTAATAACAGCGTCAGCAACAGCAAACAGAGTAGCTCTTCAAATGTCATTATAATTAATAACAACATCAGTAGCAGCAAACTGAATAGCTGTTCAAATATCATCATAATTAGAAATAGCAGCAGTAACAGAGTAGCTGTTCAACTATCATCATACTCCATAATAGTAGCAGCAATAGCAAACATAGTAGTTGTTCATATATCATCGTAATCAACAACAACAGCAGTAACAAAGAAGCTGTCAAATAGCAGTATCATTCATAACAGCAGAAGCAACAGCAAATAAAGTAGCTGTTCAAATATCATCATAATTAATACCAGAAGCAGCAAGAGCAAACAAAATAGTGTTCAAATGTCATCATAATTAATAACAGCAGCCGAAACAGAGTAGCTATTCAAATAACATCATAATTTATAACTGCAGCAGCAATAGCAAACAGATTAGCTGTTCCGATATTAAAATAATTAATGAAAATAGCAGCAACAGCAAACAGAGTAGCTATTCAAATAGCATCCCAATTAATTACACCAGAAGCAACAGCAAACATAGCAGTGTTTAAATATCATCATAATTAATAACAGCAGCCGCACAGAGTAGCTATTTAAATATCATTATAATTCATAGCTGCAGCAGTAACAGCAAACAGATTAGCTGAACAGATATAAGAATAATTAATAACAAAAGCAGCAACAGCAAACAGAGAAGCTGTTCAATTATCGGTATAATGCATTACTGCAGCAGCAACAGAAAACAGATTAGCTGTCCAAATCACATCATAAATAATAACAGCAGCAGCAACAACAAATATAGAATTTGTTCAAATATCGTCATAATTTATTACCGCAGCAGCAACAGCAAACTTAGTAGCAATTTAATATCATAATTAATAACAGCAACAGCAAACATATTAGTTATTCAGATAGCATCATTATTAATGACACCAGCAACAACAGCAGACAGAATATAGCTGTTCAGATATCATCATAACTAAAAACAGCAGCAGCAACAAAAAAGTGTTTAAATATTATCATAATTAACAATAGCAGCTGTATCAGGGTAGCTGATCATATATCGTCATAATTAATAACTGCAGCTGCAACAGCAAACAAATAAGCTGTTCAAATATCATCATAATTACTAAAAGCAGAAGCAAGTGAAGATAGAATAGCTTTTTAAATATCATCATAATTAATAACAATTGCAGCAACAAAAAACAGAGTAGCTGTTTAAATAGCATTATAATTAATACCACAACCAGCAACAGCAAATATAGCACCTGTTAAAATATCATTATATCCAAAACAACAGCAGCAACAGCAAACAGATTAGCTGTTCAGATATAAAATTAATTAATGACAATAGCAGCAACAGCAAACAGTCTAGTTGTTCAAATATCATCATAACTAATAACACTAGTAGCAACAGAAAACAGAGTGGTGTTCAAATATCATCATTATTAATAAAATCAGCAGCAACAGAGAAGGTGTTCAAATATGAACATATTAATTAATAATAGAAGCAACAACACGGTAGCTGATTAAATATCATCATAATTAATACCAGAAACAGCAACAGCAAACATAGTATCTGTTAAAATATAGTCATAATTAATAACACAAGCAGCAAATATCATTGTATTTAAAAACAGCAGCAGCAACAAAGTAACTGTTCAAATATGATCATAATTAATAACAGCAGCAGCAACAGCTAACATATTAAATGTTCAAATATGATCATAATTAATATCTGCAGCTGTAACCGCGTAGCTATTCAAATATCCTCATGATAAACAACAACAGCAGTAACATAAAAACTTTTCAAATATTATAATAATTAAAAACCGCAGCAGCAACAGCAAACATAGTACTTGTTCTAATATCGTTATAATTCATAACTGCAGCAGCAGCAGCAGCAGCAGCAGCAGCAGCAGCAGCAGCAAACCGATGATGATCTATTCAAATATCATTATAATCAATAACTGCAGCAACAACAGCAAACAGAGTAGCTGTTCAAATATCATAATAATTAAAAACAGCAGCATTAACAGCATAAAGAGAAGCTGTTTCGTCATAATTGATAACAGTGGCAGCAACATATTAGCTGTTCAAATATCATCATAATTAATATCGGCAGTAACAACAGCGAACAAAATAGCGGTTTAAATATCATCATAATTATTAACAGCTGCAGTAACAGCGTAGCTGTTCAAATATCATCATATTTGATAACAGCAACGGCAACAGCAAACACATTAGCTGTTCAAATATCATCATAATTAATAATAGCAGCAGCAACAACAGATTATTTGTTCAAATATAATCATAATTATCAATAGCAGCATAATAGTTCTTTAAATATCGTCATAATAACAAATAAAAATAATCATAACAATAGCATCAACAAAATACAGAATTGTAGCTTTTTAAATATCATAATTATTAACAACATCAGCAACAACAAACAGTGTAACTGTTCAAATATCATCATAATTAACAACAGCAGCAGTATCAGATTAGCTGTTCAAATATCATCATAATAAACAACAACATCAGCAACAAAGTAGTTTTCCAAATATTGGTATACTTAATAACATCAACAACAACAGCAAACAGAGTAGCTATTCAAATACTATAATAATTAATAACAGTAGCAAAATCAGAGAACGGTATAGCTGTTTAAATATTATCATAGTTAATAGCAGCAGCAGAAGCAGCTATAGGAAACATAATAGCTGTTCAAATATCATCATAATTAGTAAAAACAGCAGCAACAGCAAACAAAGTTGCTGGTAAAATATCGTCACAATTCATAACTGCATCACAAACATCAAACAGATTAGCTGCTCAACTATCGTCGTAATTAATATCAGCAGCAGTAACAAAGAAGCTGTTCAAATATTATCATAATTTATAACAGCAGGAGCAACAGTTAACAAATTAACTGTTCAAATAACATAATGATTAATAACTGCAGCATCAACAGAGTAGCTGTTTAAGTATCATCATTATTATTTACATCAGCAGCAGCATAGTAGCTGTTCAAATATATTCATAATTAACAACAGCAGCAGTAATAGTAAAGAGAGCAGCTGATCGAATATTATCCTTATTAATAACAGTAACTTTAACAGCAATCAGCGTAGTATACAAATATCATCGAAATAGATAACAGCAGTAGCAACAAAGTAGCTGTTCTAATATCATAATACTCAATTTAAGCAGCAGCAAAAGCTAACATAATAGCTGTTTCAATATCAACATAATTTATAACAGCAGCAGCAACAGCAAATAGAGAAGCAGTTCAAAAAGCATCATAATTATTAACAAAAGCAACAACAGCAAACACAGTTGCTGTATAGCTAGCTTTATATTTATTATATGAAGCAGCAACAGAAAACATAGTACCTGTTCAAATATATTCATAATTAATAACAGCAACAGTAAAAATAATAGTTATTTAAAAACCATCATAATTAAAAACAACAGCCGCAGTAACAGCAAACAAAGAAACTGTTCAATAAGCACCGTAAGTTATACCAGAAGCAGCAACAGCAAACATCGTACCTGTTCAAATACCATCAAATTCATACAGTAGCAACAGCAAACATATGAGCTGTTCAAATATCATCACAATTAATAACACCAGCAACAACAGCAAACAGGGTAGTATTCAAATATCATCGTAATAAATAACAGCATCAGCAACAAAGTTTTTGTTCAAATATCATCATGATTAATAACAGCAGCAGCAACAGCTAACCGATCAGCCGTTCAAATATCACTATAATTAATAACAGCAAAAGCAACAGCTAACTTATGCGCTGTTCAAATATATTCACGTTAATTACAATAGCAGAAACAGCAAACATAGAACCTGTTCAAATATCTTCATAATTAATAACAGCAGCAACAATAGCAAACAGAATAGCTGTTCAAGTAGCATCATTATTATTAACATTAGTAGCAGCATAGTAGCTGTTTGAATATTTTCATAATTAATAAATCAGAAGTAACAGCAAACATGGTAGCTGTTCAAATATCATCGTAATCAATAACAGCACAAGCAAAAATGTAGCTGTTTAAATATCATCGTAAACAACAACAGCAACAGTAAAACATATAAGCTATTCAAATATCATCATAATTAATAACACACGAAGCAAAGCAAAAATTGTAGTATTCAAATATCATCGTAATCAATAACAGCATCAGACAATGAGTAAATGTTCCAATATCATTATAATTAATTACCGCAGCAGTAACAGCAAACAGATTAGCTGTTCAAATATCATCATGTTTAATAACAATAGCAGCAAAAACAAACAGAGTAGCTGTTCAAATATCATCATGATAGATACCAGCGACAACACAGCGAACGATATAGCTGTTCAAATATTATCATAATTAGTAACAGCAGCATCTAAAGTAAACATAGTAGCTGTTAAAATACCGTCATAATTCAAAACTGCAGCAGAAATATCAAATAGATTAGTTGTTCAAATATCGTCTTAATGAATTCCAGCAGCAGCCACAAAAAAGCTGATAAAATATCATCATAATTAATAACAGCACCTTAAACAGCTGCTGTTTAACAGTTGCTGTTTAAGTATCATCATCATCATTAACAGCAGCAGCAGCATAGAAGCTGTTCAAATATCACCATAGTTAACAACAGCAGCAGTAATAGTAAACAGAGCAACTGTTCAAATATCATCACAATTAAAAACAATAGCAACAACAGCAAACATAATAGCTTTTCAAATATCATCCTTATTAATAACACTAACTTTAACAGCAAACAGAGAAGTACTCATATATCATCGTTATAAATAACAGCAGCAGCTACAAAGTAACTGTTCTAAAATTGTAATCAATAACAGCATCAGAAAAAGAGTTGATGTTCCAATATCATAATAAACAATAACCGCAGCAGCAACAACAAACAGAGTAGCTGATCAAATATCATTATATTATTAACAGAAGCAGCAACAGCAAACAGATTAGCTGTTCAAATATCATTATATTATTAACAGAAGCAGCAACAGCAAACAGATTAGCTGTTCAAATATCATTATAGTTAATAACATCAGCAGCAACAGCAACCGGATAGCTGTTCTAATATCATAAAAATTTATAACAGTAGCAGCAATAGCAAACATAGTAGCTGTTCCAATAACATCATAATAATAGCAGCAGCCACATCAATGTATCTGTTCAAATATATTTATGATTAATACTAGCAGCAACAACAACATTGTATCTGTTTAAATATCATCGTAACTAAAAACAACATCAGCAACAGCAGTGTATCTGTTCAAAACGCATTATATTAATAAATGCAGCATAAAAAGCAACGTATCGGTTCAAATATCTAACATAATTTGATGTTCAAATATCATCATAATCATTGACTGCAGCAACAACAGCAAACATAGTAGCTATTTAAATATGATCATAATAACAGCAGCAGAAACAGCTGTGTATTTGTTCAAATACCTTCATAATCAATAACAGCAGCAACAACAGCAGTGTAGCTGTTAAAATGTCATCCAAATTCATAATAACAGCAGCAACAGAAGTGTCTTTGTTCAAATATCATCATAATTAATAACTGCAGCAACAACAGCAAACATAGTAGCTGTTAAAATATCATCATAATAACAGCAGCAGCAACAGCAGTGTATTTGTTCAAATATCTTCATTATCAATATCAGCACATCAAAATCCATAATAGCAGCAGCAACAGCCGAGTCTTTGTTCAAATATCATTATAATTAAAAACGGCAGCAACAACAGCAAATATAATTGCTGTTCAAATATCATTATAATTAAAAACAACATCTGCAACAGCAGTATATCTGTTAATATATCATCACAATTATAACAGCAGAATCAAAAGCAGTGTATCTGTTTAAATATCAGCAAACAGAGTAGCTTTTCAAAAAAACATCATAGTTAATAAATGAATCAACAATAACAAACATAGTTCCTGTTCAAATATGATCATAGTAAATAACTGCAGCAACAACAGCAAACAGAGGAACTGTTCCAATACCATCATCAATAAAATCAGCAGCAGCAACATAGTATCTGTTTCAATGTCATCATAATTAATAACAGCAGCAACAACAGCAAATAGAATAGCTGTTTAAATATCATCATAATTAATAATAGAAGCAGCAACAGCCGTGTACCTGTTCAAATATAATCATAACTATTAATAGCAGCAACAACAGCCGAGTATCTGTTCAAATATCGTCATAATTAATAACAGCACCAGTAACAACAAACAAAGTATCTACTCAATATAATCATTATAAACTACATCAACAGCAACAGAAAATAGAGTAACTTTTCAAATATCATCATAATTAAAAACAGCAGCAGCAACATCGGTGTATCTGTTCTAATATCAATAAAATTTATAACAGCAGCAGCAACAGCAAACATAGTATCTGTTCAAATACCAACATAATTGAAAAAAGCAGCAGCAACAACAAACAGATTTTTCCTGACGATTTTCTATTTTGAATGCATAAGCAAAACTTTTACTTTTTGAGAATGTAAAGAAACGTGACATTATTGTTCTATGCGAGATATAACTCACTGGAGCGGTTATGATAACAATAACTTTAACGTTGATTCTGTATTTCAAAATATTCTTAAAAAGACTGAAACCGTCTTATTTTGGATAAAATGTGTAAAGTTTAAATTATGAACTGGCGTTACAAATGACTATAATTTTGTACCATTTTAAAACATATTATGATACGCTGTCAAGGATTTACACGAATAATTACAAAATTAAAATGAGTAATATGTACCGAAAATATTAAAAGTTGTTTTTGGCGCACATCCCAATACATGTTTTAATACATTAGCTTTATCAGGATTAAGTGCTACTGTATCACCAATCGGTTGATGCTTTTGTGTCATTGATATATAATGTTTGAAATCAACAATACGGCATATTTATATGTAATCTTTACTTCAGTCTCATCACAATAGTAATAACATCAATATCAAACAGCTTATGTATATAACCATTCAATGTATGAATTACACGCGAATACCACACAATGCAAAAGACAATCAACTATACACATATGTGTAGTGCTGCAAATCGATGTATTAAAAGTTTGTTAAAAAATCAAGAAAACCTGACAACAATAAAAAATAACACCATTACGCAATATAAAAATATCTTAAAGTATCAAGTATCCCCTCCATTTAGACCAAACAAAAGTATTTACAGCATGCACATAGCAGTTATAACACACAAAAATGCATTATTTACATAGGTTAAGATGCATGTCTTGTAAAATATTAAAACAGTTTATATCTATGAAACATACATTAACAATTGAAAACAAACATTTACTTACAATCTATGAACACACCTTAAACAATCGATCTTCGGTTGCAGTTACACATGACCACTACTTAGTAGGTCAATTAAAATGCGTGTGTTATGTCGCCAGAGACGTGTTATTAAGACACTGGTATGGCCAGTAGACGAGTTCATTCACCTTACCAGGGGAGTCAAGTTGACAATACTTTGTAGATACCGGTTTACTGTTTAATGTAGACATCGTCAACCGAAGCTCCAACTGTCATCGGGTGTTTCGCCCCATTATGCTCTAGGTACATCCTCTAGGTGGCGGAGCAGGTAGTGGTGATCAGACACTACCTCGTCTACGTTTGCTGCCAAGTTGGTTCACTGCGTCGTAACCAAAGCCAACTGGACGCTCTCTCTGCAGCTTTACCAAGAGCACGGACTGCGGTCTTCGACTCTTCCTTTAAAGCTCAAATCTCCAAGCATTCTCCATACCTACTGTGATGGTAAGTAAGCTTTTACAACCAACCTCTTCTGGGAAGACCCATGTCTTCCAACCTCTGTCCCTATATGTGTCGACTCGGACTTGGTATTTCGCCTTCTTCAGCTAATATGCTTCACCTGTTCTCTCTTCCCAATGCACTGTGAGTTCTAACAGGATCACTCGCTTTGGAGATCCGGACCATAAGATTATTTGGTTGGAAGGCTGTGTGTTTCACTTCCTTTGGGAACGTCAGCTTCTTCCCAAGGTCGCCTCTCAATCTCCAGTCCTTGGATTCTTTTAGCAGACAGGTACTAGGTGAGGTGATTGACTTTGTTTCCCCTTCTCTCGCAAAGTTGATGAACAGGAGACCGGTCTTGTTCAGGAGTCTGTCTCTCTTTATCTCACTTTCTAGGATATCTGCCATCTCAAATACTCGGTCGCTGTGCCATCTATACTGCCCTTTTGACAAAGCAATTGCGCAGGATGACAGAATATGATATAGAGGGCGGTCTTACATTCTTGCACAGCGGGTAGGTGAGATCTTCTAACAGCTTCCACCGTTGCAAATTCGTCGGAGAGGGCAGCATGTTATACACGGATCGGAGAAGGCAGCTCAGTTGATGCAAGTCATACTTTCACAACTACTGCCAGGTCAGTTTCCTCGCTGGTACGTTCGACTTTGTCAAGTTCCCTTGGGGTTCCAATTGGACTGTCTTTGCTGACCGTGCCTACTCTTCCGCCTTTCTGATTTCCGCTTGTACTATGGTTGTTTTCTCCAGTTTGTCTGATTTCCCCCACCGCTGGTGTTGTCTGGAGCCCAAACCTTCTCTTTCCTTGTTTGTTGCGCCCACAATGTTCTGGTGCTTGAGACCGTTTTCGGCTTGCTCTAATTCCTGGCTCACCAACCACTGTTCTGACATTTATGCCTGCGCCACTGATATTCTCATGGGTGGAGTCTCTGAGTGTGAGCAGGAGAAGTGCCTTACCTACTCCTCAACCAGAGAGCTGATGGGTACCTGACGTTTTTTTGACCGGCCGTATAAACCAATGCTGGTGAATGATGGTGGCAGGCCAAGCCATCTCCTCAGGTACTTGCTTATTGACTACTCTAACTTCTCCACTGTGCTGATGGGGATTTCGTTGACCATCAATGGCCAAATGAATCTAAGCAGGAGACCATTCTGCAATTTCCAGGCTTTAAACTTCCCAGGGAATTCTGCCTTGTCAATTTCTCTCAGTCCTTCTTCCACTTACTGTTGGAGACTATCTTGGCATCCGAAAAGATCACAAAAATCGTAAATTCCGTTGTTGTGAATTTAATTTTCTCCCTTTGTGAAATTAAATATATATGAATTCACTGTATCTATATGATCCAACGGGTTTATAAATCTGTCCTTTATATAGCATGTGAGTAATCATAAATCCTTTACTGGATCCTACTCATATAAAGCTATCAGTTCATATATGTAATTTTTTCCACCCAGTCCAGATGTGTTGCATGCAATTCCATAGTATATTAGTCATGGTATACACCAAATTTATTGGTTTGGCAGAGGCCTTGATATTGTATCTATGGTTTGCATTGTAGCTAAGCGCACTTGCCGTAATCTGGTCTGTACATTTATGTTTTGGTTATTCAGAAATAATTATCTCCATATATATAATTTTATACATTTGTTTCTATATATATCTTAATGATGGTAGTTCAAATATAGTCGTGTGTCGCGCATGATTTAACTCATTTATGTGTGAAAACGTTTATTGGAGATCATTGAGGGCACTTAATTAATCTTATAACCAAGAACATTAGAAAATATTTATGTTTGATCATCTTCAACAGACAGTAATACTTAAACTATGAAGTTGACAGTCGTCAAATAAATTATGCTTTTAGTCGTTTATACCAGTGACTTAATAGTCACTGTTTATCACATAAAGTTGACAGTGGAATTCTTGAAATGATATACTATTCATAATTAAATAAGTTTAATTATACTAACATTACTTTGAAACAGGTATACGCAAAATTAATGTTTTTGTTTCTACCAGAAACATGTAAACACATTAATAGTAGCTAAAACAGTACTTTCGCAGTGACTTAATCACATATATTTATATGTATCGGTCTTTATTATTTTATATAATATTAATCTAACTGGACAGTTCTTGTGCGATGGGTGGGAATATTTTGTTTTAACTGACGTCACAATTGTGTACACAATTACTTATAATACAACATGCGCAAGCTCCAACCGCCTTTTCGGCTACTAAGAAAAGCAGTCTCTGATAAACACAGTATCTAAATAAAATACATGTAGTATAACAATTGTTTGATGTGTTATTTCTTATGATAACCTTACTCAATCAGTAGGTGTGAAACAATTACGTTTACAACAACAAGTCTATTGGCATATCAGCAAATATATGGATTAACTTTAATAGTTAATTGCTTATTGCCATCTTAAATTAGTAACGCTTCAAATAGTTTGTTTCCGCATAGTTTTAAACAAGTTTGATCAACGTCGGCAATTTTTATTATCACCATTGACATTGTTTATATACTACAATCAAAGAGGAGATACCGTTTGACTCATTTTTAAAATCTTATATCTCGTATTTTCCTATACACTTTAGTAACAATATAATACGGTTATCAGGTAGGTGAACACCCATCCCTTGCAACTTATATTTGTGCTCACTAACTGTTCATTTTTTAACCTCAAATGTACAGAAACAAAATTCTCAAGATTTATAGACAATGATCTTACATAAAAGCGTCATAAGTCATGTAAACGTATGCTTTTATCATGTTTCAAGTCTTTAAGAAACGATTGGTACATATACTTATCTCGAATTTCTGTGCTAACAAAAAAAATCTTAAAATATTCCGTTACAATATATTGCAAAATATCTAAAACAGACATAATTTTAGCTTTTCATAATTAGATTTTTTTTATTTAACATGTCTGAAATAACCATTGAAATAAAGAAGTAACATAATTGTTATTATCATTCACTACAGTCTAATTTATATCAAGTTTGACATATTGAACATAAAGGTTAGTTTAAACAATATTTATTCGTTTTCAACATATTACATATACATATATTCAAATATACAGCGATACATTATAATAGAATTGACAAGAAAGCCATTGCTAGCTTATACAAAGTCTCTCTTCTGAAAAAAACATAAGGGATTGAGGAACAGTGTTATTTTAAATTCCAACAGTATTTTGCGATCGTTTTTGAATTCATATTTGGGCCATACATTGTATATTGTAAAACGTATTTGCTTCTGACTAATTGATTAGCTCTTCTTATCCGTAACCACCACATGTGGGAGTGTCCTATTTTGTTAAAGTGAAAATAAACAATATTTTTAGGGCATGCATAATCATTAAAGATTTCCCCTCTAACTGTATAATCCAATTTCCCTTACCAGCTGTGCAGCGCGTTGTTTTTAAATATATTTACAATTATTTACAAACAAACGAATTAATATTTGAAAAACAATCTGGTTTCTTACCTGGTCTTTCAACTAATTGACATTAACAATCAAATATGTTAAAAAAATATCAAAAAAAATATAAAATTTCCAACTACCAACTACTTACTAACTTTACGCTCATGAAATAATCCTTTTGATTCATCAAGTCTTACATTTTACCATAATGTGATTTCTTTCTTTTGAAAATAATGACTTAAATGCTATATTACACTTTTTCTAAAATCATGATGTTAATATACTTTTGTTTTAACTTTTGACTGAAAAAGGAAATCAGTCCCCTCATTTTTCAAATGTCTTTCCAAATCTGGTGTTTCTACTTTTCACTTCAGCGTTATGTGTTAGAAATGAAAGATAGAGGACTTGTCCCCTCATTGAAATATTGATAAAATAAACCATGCGTTTCTTTTTAAAATTGATATTCTACTAGATTTAGATTTCTTTCTGCTAAAAGAAGGGAAAGATCCCCTGTTTCTGCAAAACAATCACGATGTTAATGCTTTGATACATTTTTTTCGAGACCGGTACCCTCTTTTTACTTTGGTAACATGATCCAGCCGTTGTTCCTTTAAACAATTACAATATTTCCGATTTATTTCTGAGTCCACTCATTTGAAAATAATTATTTAAATGTTTTGTTACAGTTTTTTTCCTCAAAATATGTCAATATACTTTTGCTTTAACTTTTAAGTGAAAAGGGAGATTAGTCCCCTCATTTTAAAACTGTTTTTCCAAATTTGATGTTTTTTTGTTTCATAGCACAGCGTCATGTGTTAGAATTGGAAGAGGGAACTTGTTCGCTCCTTGAAAAATTGATAAAATAATCGATGAGAATTTTTAAAATTGACATTCTACCATATTTGGGATTTCATTTTGATGAAAGAGAGGAGGGGACTAGTTCATTCTTTTAAAAATAGGGATTCAAATGCTTCGTTATACTATATTTCAAAACATGATGTTAATAGACTTTTTACTTTTGAGAAAAAACGTGATGTTAATATACTTTTGTTTTTACTTTTGAGTGTAAGAAGTGTGTTATATTATGGTGTATTCAGCGAAGGTCAACCATGTCATTTACATATACAGATGACAGGCTAATGGAGATAAATTATAGTCTTAGGCTTATCATGTTGTATAGTTGACAGGTAGTTATGTGATATGATGGGGGAGTGGTTATAGCCTTCATGATTAAGAAACTGCCCAATTGAAGGGTAGCAATTAATTGACCAATCATAGCAGAGTTGTTTATTCAGTCAGACACAGATTTTTAGAGAGGAAGGTTAGTTAGTTAGAAAGTAGATGCGAATCTGGTAACATGTCAGTTTAGATTAGGTTTAGTTTAGACGAGCAAAAGCGAGTTTAAAATGTTAACTTTGTGATTTCGAACTTATATATATGCGAACTATATAAATATGTGAATAAAATAACTTATACAAAACAACCATGTTTTGGTCTATTATATTACAAGGGATAAGTCATAATATTTCAAAAATGTTTTCAAATTTGATGTTTTTATTTTTCACTTGTTCGTCAAATGTTAGAAATGAAAGAAAAAATGGTATGGCTTTGATACATTTGTTTCAATACTGGAAAGAGGGTTTAAAATTTGATTTTATCTGTTGAAAGAGGGGACTGTTCCCCTTTTTAAATAATTATGATTTAATTGTTAAGTTACATTTTTTTTTAAAAAAAATATGTCAATATACTTTTGAGTTAAATTTTGAGGTAAAGAGGGGATCAGTCCATTCATTTTTAAAATGTATTTTCAAATTGATGTTTTTATTTTTCGCTAGAGCAGAGCGTTATATATTAGAAATGAAAGAGGGGAACCGATCCCCTAAACTGATTTTATAAATTATTGATGTTTCTAGTTTTCACTAGAGCAGAGCTTCATGTGTTAGAAATAAAAGAGGGGATTTGTTCTCTCCTTTAAAAGAATATCATATTTTAGAATGAGAGAGCTGACCGGTCCCCTCTTGCATACTTTGATAACCAAGATATGCGATTTCTTTACAATTAACATTTAACCAGATTTCGTATTTCTTTCTGATACCAGGAGACCAGTCCCCTCTTTTAAAAGAGTGTCATATTTAAGAAATGAAAGAGGAGACCAGTCCCATCTTTTCTACTTTCATAAACTTATTGATGCAATTTCTTAAAAAGTGATATTTTACCAGATTTCGGATTTCTTTCTGATGAAAGTAAGGATCAAGCCCCTCTCCTCTTTTTAAAAGAATGATATAAATGTTTTGATACATTTTTTTCAAAACATGATATTTACTACCTTTTTGCTTTTTTTATTGAAAGAGGGTATCAGTCCCCTTATTTTGAACATGCCTTTCTATATTTGATTTTTTCTGTTTTTACTATAGTATGATAAGGTCTTCTCATTTAAAAAATGATAATAATTCAGGCGAATTCTTTAAGATTAACTTTTACCAGGTTTATCATTCTTTATGATAAAAGGGGGGATCAGTCCACTCTCTTTGGAATAAACGTATTATGTAGATCCAATGTATAAAGGGTATCCATGCATTTATAAAATTTAAAAGTATTGACGTGTTTATGTGAAAGAGGAGACCAATCCCTTGGTTTTGTTATAAAACATTCAAAAAAAGATATATGTTGTTATTTTATTAACCATTTCTGTACCAACAACTGGATATTTTCAAGAAAGAGGGGACCAGTCCCCTGTTTGTTTATTCAAATATACGAAATTCGGTATGTTGAAATGAAGGCTATGACACCCTTTTAATTTGATTGCATTTAAAATAAAATATAACTGAAACGTGTTATATGACCCCCTTAAAACGTTAATATTTCGCCTAAAATAAGGAAATATATTTTAAAATCCTCTTTAAAATTCATCCTGTTATTAATAATAATATATTAAATTTTGTATTGCACTTCCAGGAAAGTCAGATTTAGAAAGTGATTACAAGTTGCTGAACTTATATAAAGTGTAACGTTACATTAAGGATTGTTTAAGCATGAAGCATACGCCATATTTCCAACATGTTAAAAGTGTCTTACTTGAAACAATTTATATAGATTTATATCGCTGTTAATGCATACATGGCCAATTAAACGAACATGTACTGCAAATAAAATCATTACAGACATAAAAATGTTCCGGATTATATTCTGAAATTAAAACGCATATTGTTAAAACAATCAAATATGTTATCTTACTAAATTAATATTCTTTATTTGTAGCGTAGTCCCTTTCTTTTAAATGCAACACATACCAAATTGTGTTTATCATTTAGAAATGGTAGTTTATTATTTGATGGTAATTTTAAGGAGGTCACACTGTAATCTATCCTATTATGTATTATGATATATGGGTGTATTAATAGCGAATATATAATTACAAAAAGTGTAGCGCACAGTATATTTAAATTGTAATACTATTGTCACGTTACTTTAGTTCTTACAAAGGTATGTTTCCTTTGATTTTCTTTCTTTAATCATTTATTTTTCTATTAAAAAATACAAAATAAAATGTTACAGAATCATGTTTTAACTTTAATTTCAAATTGAGTCTAAGATAATAATGTTTTTTTATTGAATATAATTCGAAATTGTCTTTTGTTTTCTTTTTCTATACATACCCATGGTCTTCTTAAATATGATCTAAAACACATATTTTAGTCAACTAATTGACATTGTGTTTAGATGATTGGTATATATTATACTGTTTCTTAACAATTTCGTTTTGTTCAACCATGGGAAGACCTAATTCGAAGTTCTTTTGCAATAAAACCGCCGCAATGGATAAAACGTTTGTCACAAGGTTACAAATTGAAGTTTGTTCCATGTATCTACATCTAATTGTTTCTTCTACATTAAACACTATAGGTGATATAAATGTTTCATTATGAAGGG
The DNA here is from genome assembly GCA_029582155.1 of Panopea generosa. Lineage (NCBI taxonomy): Eukaryota > Metazoa > Mollusca > Bivalvia > Adapedonta > Hiatellidae > Panopea > Panopea generosa. Next base: position 24,930,765 of record CM055894.1, on the reverse strand, counting down.
ACGGGGCGTCTAAAAGTGGTCTATTCTGCGTCATGTGGTCAGTTCTAGAACGGTTGAAGTGCGAACGAGAAGTTGCTATAGCAGAGTCGATCAGATTCATCAAAGCAAGAAGGAGGCAAATCATCCCGAACTTTGTAGGTTTTATATGCTTATTCGTTTGTAGTTCTAAAATATAGTCACTGTAGTACTTATAAAACCAAGCTAAATACGTCGTTGACAAAACATGATAAATTTTGCAATATTGTATGTTTTGTATACAATTAATGCAATGCAACATATGTTATGTTTTTATTTGAGTGTAAATAGCACGTTGTTGTCGTCACATTTATGACATATGGGAAACACAAACAAGCTTTAAGTTAAACATTAGACTATATAGTTGTATTCTTATAACAAAGCAAAAACATTGTTCATGTAAACTGTTCATACTAATGTATCGAAATATATGTGTTTCAGGAGCAGTACATGTTTTGCTACGAAATTGTTCTAGAATACCTCGACAGTTGCTCAGTATACGCTAACGTTATGTAATTTCTACAAGATAGTGGTATACTGGCATTGTGACAACATGCTGCAATACAAGAATTATTCATTGTTTGGCATGATTCTTATACAGAAAGGCAGTTCTTCATAGAGCTCCAAGAATGTGTTTTAAGTAATAAACCATTGTTATATTAAATGGACTAAACAGACAAATGACTTTGTTAAAATACAACGTAGAACACTTATAAAGTACATACGTACATCATGGGGTTTCAATCGTTTTATGTGTTTTATTTTTATCTAAGATTTAATGTGCCAAGGTAACAAAAGATTAATTATAATAAAGCAGACCAAATTAAATTGATAATTAAGATTTTGCATTAAAAATGCATTAAAGAACTATGCCTGTATAATGGCAACAAATTTTGATAATTATATATAAGATATACAACTATCGTTTTTGTGCTGCATTTTGAATCAGATACAATAGGCTGACTATTTATTGTGTTATGACCTTTGAATAATCGACATATTCCATACTTTGTTATATTTCTTATGTCACAGGTGAAAAGTTTCTAGTAATTGTGACTATAATGTATATTATAATATTTTAAATAACTCTCTATTCCGTTATAATATGATATAGAAGTTGTATATTTTATTCTAAAATAACGTTATATATGTATATGTATATCCTGAATAGTTGTTATTGTTTGTTTCTATCGAATATGTATGTAACGTTATGGAATGTTTGTTGTTTTAATATTTACGTTTTGCAAGTATGCTCATTTCGATTTTATGGCGAATATTGTTTTTAAACTGTCAATTAACGTAGATTGTGCTGCCATCGCTCTCGCACTTTATATAAGGTAACATTGCTTTTCTGCTCTTTTCGCTTATTTAATTACATAGGTGGAATTTCTTGCCTTTTTTGTATTTTCTTCCGGAAGTCGCAACCACGTTCTTTTGGCTTGCATTATCAACTCGACATTTACGAGATTCAGGTCCAATATTGCCCCAGATGGTGTAAGATTGGTCTAGTTTGTTGCATATTTATATGATTTGTCCGATACATGTATGCTTTAAAGCTTAGCGCATGTTTTTATGTGAGAATTTGACTCAAAATTGGGCGTTGTCACACCCCACCCACTTTTTTATATTGGAAATTATTTGGTTTATTCTAAGTAATATTTAGAGAAATTTGGTTTACCTTTGATGTTCTAAGGGTTTACTTATCATCTCATAATTCTTCTATTACATATTTTTCTTGTTAATATGAATGACAGTAAAATGTTTAAGGTAAATTCATTCTGAATTATTGTACTATATGGACTGTAGATTGTTTCATGCTGTAATAAACTAATATGTCAATTTATTTACAACCTGCTTTGTATGTTGCGGGTTCTTACCGCATTCATGGGTCATGAGAATAAAATTGAAATCATTGCTAGTGTTTTGAGTATTGGTGATTCCTCCCTCTGGTTATACTAGCTGTAAGGTTCCATGCCTATGGTTCTATACCGAGACAGCATATAGATAAAGCATTTTACTTTTGTTATTTTTTTCCATTATATATTATAATAACTAACCTTCTTATTTGATTTCGCTTTATTGTTAAATATTTTTAAATAATCAATTAATTGATACGAGGACGAGACAATATTACTATACTTGCTTACTTCTTTTATTTTATATGAAACATAGACATATATAAACAAGTAGCTTATATCAAAGATAAAAAAACGTGTAATAATAAGCTTAAATGCGTTTGTGCTAAACCTTATGTAAAACTTGAACTGAGGATTGGACTCTGACACTGGCGTGTTGCAAAAAAGACGTTTTGTCAAATTACCAGGCCATCTTTTCTAAATAAAACTTCTCGCTTATTAAATATTGCCAGTATAAAAAGTGTGTTTTTTTTTTAGATTATTATCCTAGGAAAGGTCCGTCGGAGAGTACAATTAGTTAAAGGAAATACTAGATTTTCGTTTTGGAAGCCAGTTGCATACACCTAATGCATGCATGCAAATACAATTAAAGATGCAGGCCTTTTGCTACATTAAGGTTATAAATGATATCGAAAGAGACTCCATTTAGTATAATATTTTTAAAGAAACTTCATTTAGTTTATAAAACAATATATCAAAAGTAACAGTAATATATCAAAAGTAACATCATTTAGTTTATGAAGTAATATATAAAAAAAAAACAGCATTTAGTTTATAAATTAATACATCAAAAGATTCATCATTTAGTTTATAAATTGATACATCAAAAATGTTTCACCTAAATATGTGAATCTCTTTAAAGTGCGTTGTAGACTACCTGTGACCCATACGAATATAAGTAACGTAAGTTTTGACTCGCCCTCATACACTGTATATTATTTGTATATTTAGTGACCTCAATATGTTTTGATACAGTATTTTGTTCATTTCATGTTGAAAGGTATAATTTATTGAATATATTAACAAATTATTATTATGAAATGAGCTAAACATATATACATATTATAACATTGATTTCAACTAAAGGTGAAGCAGGTCTTTATTGTGATTATCTTAGTGACAACACGTTTTAACTACGAATATGTTAGGTTCACAGTTATGAAGTAATATAGTTTACCTGCAGAAACATTATGAAACAAATATCTAGTGGAAGAGATTTCCAAGATATATACTTGCAATATTTGTCATATCGAAAACAGTTATTTGTCAAACGATTTTTCTATTTTTGGTATATTGTTATCACGCCATTTCAAGAGGGGTTAATTAATAATTTACAATATATAAGTTGCAGTCATGCAGATTTATGTTGTAATCAATAATTTCACAAGCCTAAAATCACAAGTTGTACTATATATTAATGTACTCAAGACGATGCAATATGTTAATTCCACATGCGTTTTGTATCTACAACGGGTCTAGTTACGACTATCTGTCTACAAAATGATCGATATTATAACTAATACGATGACGTAATGCAAACGAAATAATTAAATAATATGTATCTACTTGTTCCCAAAGTTTCTCATATATCATTCTAGTTGAAATGGTGTAGCGTGCGGCCTTTGTTTTTCACGAAGTTGTTTAAGATCTTACACGATCTCAATTCCAATTATATACATGGTTCTCGATATACACCATTTTAATAATGAATGGAGAACGAGCCGTATTCTTCAATATTTACTTTGGCTTGACAAACCTTGGATTTGAAGTGGCATGTTTTATTGAAGTGTCGTACACTTTGATTCATACAATATATTGTTTGAACAATCCAATATTTTGCTTACATAAGTGTGCACTATAATAGCACTTGTATGATAAATTCTCGATATTTTGGTCATTATTCTCGTTAATGCTCTGTCATATACATGCAGGTATGGTTTTAATAACGTAGACATATGGAAATGACAACTGAAACAGTAAAGAATAAAAATAACTGTAAAATATCTGTTGCTGTATTATGATGCGTAAATTTGAACATGGCCGATCGAAAACAGTATTCACTTTCCATCAACATCTTAGCAAGACATAGAAAAAGCTAACGGCCGTATGTTGTGTTTGGTAAAAGGCGACGCAGAAATTAAATCTGAAAATTATTGTTATAAAAACTAATGATAACAAGGTACTATGCATATCAAAAACAATAATTAAATGATGTTGTCACCATACTGTACGTCAACAAAGGTTGTGACTATGATTTGATAAGTCATAAAATGTTAAAAGGAGTTGCACAATCAATATCTAAACCACTGGCTATTCTTTTTAATCGTTCTCTTAGTGAATGTACATATCCCAAAGTATGGAAAAGTAGAGGACTACTTTTTAGACTAAAAGAAAATGGAATAAATGGAAATCGTCTTAAGAGGATTTCTCATTATTTAAATAACAGATATCAACTTGTCGTCATCCAATCATCAGAATCTAAATTTGGAAAAAAAATGCAGGTGTACCTCAAGCCTTTGTCCTTGGTCCTTTATTGTTCCTTATTTATGTCAATGATATCGTTGAAAAGTTTCTTAGTTTGACCAGACTCTATGCAGATGATAGCTCATTATACTACTCTGCATCTTCAGCTGAAGATATTGAAGGTATTATCAATCATGAATTATTACATATATCGTGTTAGACCAACCAGTGACTTGTTAATTGTAATCCAACCAGACAAAAGTTGTGTTTTTTTCCTTAAGAAATTGTGACTCACTTCCTAAATTGCTTTTTAATGACACTCCTATTGAATGTGTTTAATCGCAAAAACACTTAGGTGTAACTTTTAATAACGATGAAAAGTGAAAGCACATATTGAAAACATTCTTTCATCAGCCTCAAAGGCAATAGGAGTCATGAGAAAACTAAGATTTAAAGTCAGTAGAAATGTTCTTAATCAAATGTATTTTTCTTATGATGCAGCGCGAATTACAACTGGTCTCACACGATCTGTATCTGAAAACTTATACCAGGAATGCGGTTTGCAAAATAATAGAACCTGTCAATGCAGGTTGAATGCTTCTTTGTAGAAATTACTTATCACGAGCCGCTGGGCTGGCTGTTAGAGTGAAGTTCCAAACAGATGAGAAGTGAACTATCAAAATAACTGTATCAATAAACTTTAGTATGCAGAAACTCGCTCTATCTCTTTCTTCTTCTTCTCTTTCTCTCTTATAAAAATTCCCCTAAATATTGTGTGTTTTTTCTCTTTTCCATAATATTTGTCAATGATTTTGGTTTTATAATGTATATTATGCCAATGTTAAATAAACGATTATGTAATCTGTAAGGGAAAGGCCGAATCTAATGTTGGCAGAACTTGTGGCCCAACCCCATTTCATGTAAATTTATGATATAAAAAGTTTAAACTATGTTACATGTACAGGTATAGTATTAATACTCTATATATCAGTCTGAATATGCGCTCTAAATTCAATTGCAACAATTTCATAAAATTATCCATGACTTTAATATGAATTCAAAATGTCTGAAGATAAAAATGTATACTAAACGGAACAGCTAACACGGCATCTGCTATTTTTAGTTTTTTCCCAAAACAGCACCATATCAATTTCATTTGGATTTCATAAAAATACTATTTATGATAAGAATGACCAAATCTGTTTTTAATTTTCCAGTTATGTTCACAATTATTGAAATTGGTAATCAAATTCACACGATAGTTACAACACAGTCAGTGTAAATACAACAGTGGCGGGTTAGTTGTTTCGTTCAGTACAATACGAGGGGTATCAAGATGTTCGTGGACAAATTTAATAAAACCCATATTTATGCAAGCACATCGCTATATTTTGCACACCGTAAGTATTGCAATATATGTCATCGATGTACAATATTTAGTGCATTTATCATGTTAATAGTAATTTTATAGTATCCATGGCAACATGGTTGAACAACTTGTAGTTAGTTTAAGTTATCGGTTGTGCGTTCTGTAGTCTAGCACATATGGTGCAGTGAGGAACGAATAACAATAATGGATAATAACAGGTTTGGTCGCCCTGTGTCAAAATCACGCGTCAACGTGATAAAAGGTGCTTCAATAAGGAACCCGTAATACAATTCAAGAAACATGATGCGAACTAAGTGTAGGCTACTGTACAATGCACATTATTAAGAATGAATAACATGGAAGTCGTTTGAGTACCCGCAGGGTTTCCCGACTGTTAAATGAGTATGAGTGGAGGGATAAGCAAGTGTAGAGAAATTACATGTGAAATAAATGTTCGTCCCGACGAACTTCTGAATAACCCCTGGTATGTAACATAATAATGTACAATGATGTAGAAACTGATCAGAATAATAATGTTAATTGCAAATAGAAGAGCTTATTAATATACCAAAGTTGAGAATTATTGTAAATATTAGATCGAATGTGTTACTACATGTATATAGTTTAAGAAAAGATTCATTAATTTGTTCATTTTTGTGCTTTAGATATTATGAAACGTTCTTTAATAAATTACCCAGACGCTGTTATATGTTAGATTAAACGCTTGATCAGCTCATTAAATATCTTTGTTACGTTTTTATTTTGTCCTTGAAGCTTTTTGTCGTTCAACTTGTAGATATATGCAACGAGCATTTATAATAATTAAAATGTTAATTAAGGTCTCATTTATTCAATGGTCTTTTAATTATTTACATTTATTTACTTTTAAAGCAAGGGTTAAATATGTTTGTGTATTCAACTAAATTGTTTGCATGTATATAGGCATATTCAATTACAATATGTATTGATGGTTCATTATTCCTGTCCCATCATACAATACATAAATTATATAATATACGCGATTTGGTCATTTAGTACGTAACATTACAAAATAAATGTAATGCCATGAATATTGTGGGACATAATATATATTTAAGCTTTGAGAAAGTGGCTTCCTTTTATTATATCATATTACAATCACTTGCCTATGACATAGTATTATACTATTCGTATTAACAGAGATGTTTGATATATTTTGCTGGCACGTATAATGATCTTAAGTTGATGTTAAGAATGATATCAGCTAAAACACGCAAATAACATTGATAAGTAGAAAGAGGTCAAATTGTTTCCCTGTAACAGGATTATCCCACGTATGGTCCTAATGGCAGATATGTGATATTTTATAAATATATGGTATTTAAAAAAGAAAATTTGTTTATTTAATAATCGTTTCGATTTTACAATATCTAAATGTAAATCTGACTGCTGTTGTAAACCATTGACAGTATATGATTCTAATGAAGCATTTAAACAAAGAATAACAATATAATTTCCAGAATATCAGGCGACAACTTATAACAAGCGACAAGTTATAAATACTACCAACGGCGTATGTCAGAAACTATTGGGTTTCCGGAAAAGAACCCTTTTTATAGAAATGTGTTTCAAATGAGTTTGAAACTATTACATACATGCAGCCACAAGTTAAATGTAGAATAAAAATAAATCAATTGTTGAAAAGGTTTATAATAAGAAGAGGTGTGGCTATATAAAACATTAATAAAGTATAATAATTAAAAAATTAAAACGTTATATACAAGCATTTAATGTCACCATCCGTTTTGCATTTAAATATTTAACGGGGATTCTTAAGTGATCGAAAACCGGTTACAGATCATAATCATATATTCAATAAATAGGACTAAGTTTTCTTGTGACGGTTTGGGCAATAGCCGTCTCCTTAGGTAGTAACCTTTGTTAGCATTCATCTCTATCTATGTAGCGACGTAACAATACTACCCAATGCATTGTTTATATATATATATATATATATATATATATATATATATATATATATATATATATATATATATATTTGTGTTACACGATTTCCTAAATTTCACATCTTTTGGATATATTCATTCTTCTTTTGACATCAATTATTTTAGTTTTTACTCGATATAACTACAATACAATTCTTAAAATGCGACACAGTGATTTTAAATCAAAACATCTTTTTAGATGATAGTTGACATAGGTAATGAAGTCTGTGATTTCAAAGAAGTAAAAGTCCGCCATCAATATTCTGATATTCTCGTGGGTTTTTCGATTGCATAATATTTAACCAAAAACTGAGTCATGTAATGATGTGTTTACCATTACACAGCAACATTAAAGCAGATGGGGGACTTATAACCCGAAATTAGCATTTCTATAACTCTGCCGAATCTTAAACTACTTTAAAAACCGTCATTTTTTTTTCAAAATATATATTCGACTCGGAGCTTATTTTAAGACATTTAAATTATTTTGATTTCGTATTTTTGACAAAATAACTATATTACATTTTTTACATTTTTTCTTACACGTGGTCGAACAATTATTTACCGATTTACTTACTGACGTATTTCCGGAAAAGAGTTATCGTTCTTTAAAGAAGATCAATTGTCATCTCAGAAATTCATCAATTGATGGAGTTTCTTTCAATATAGGTTTGTTTTATTTAAAAAACAAGTACATGCAGTTATTGCTCATCGAGTTTGCAACTTTACGTTGGTCGATCTTTTATACGATATACATGAAATACCATTTAGTTGCGTTTGTTGACATTTCGACTATCACTGTATTCAGCTTAAATATCATGCAAATCACATGTAGTTCAAAATTGATATACGACATTGCGTCTCATTCTCATTCGTCTCTCACCTGCTGATTCGAGTGGGAAAGTTATCAGTTACTTGTGGAGAAAGGTTTCCTCAAGTACTGGTTAACCTTCCAGGATCCCAGAAAACAGTCGTGAGGATAACTGATTATTTATTAGCCCTACTTGGCTAAATATTCAATTTGTTATCAATCAATCTATTAATTACCTGGCACACGAGAATACTTGTTCCAACATATACAAACTAACGCAAAGCGCAGTTCCTTTTCGATAAATATTTATTTTTACATTATAACATATTTCGTTTAAACTTTAATGAATTCTAGTAACACATATGCACGCTTTTTAACATAGTTCAAACGACCCTTTCATCTTAGACCAAAACAATTCTGCCTCTCCCATCCAAAACTGTTCACACTTAAATAAACAACTGTATCCTTCATCTTTACCGCTGGCCTTCCTCGATCTAAACTGTCCTATCCCAAAACTTAAACTGAAACTACTGCACACTTATTGACATAAAAGTCAGTTAATTCATAACTAGTCACGTTTTTTCCCATGTCCATTTTGAACAGACCATAAAGCAAGTTCACATATCTATTTTTAGACATGTTTACGCTATTTCCATGACAGAATGTCACTCATCATAAGTTCAAGCCAAGCTTGACCTCTGAAGTATTCTAATGACCATTTGCTGCCTCGCTTTAACTATTATCTCACATAAGCATCATATCTTGGCTTTTAATTATTATTTTATCAAACTTATAAAACCAATAGTGATGTGCAATCAAAATGACAAGTATTAAAAAGACTAAGAAAGAATTTGGAAAAGAGGCAAAAACAATTCTAAAGATGTGCCTGTATCGGTAAAGAAAATGTTAGGTTACTTATTGTTGAATTATCCTTTTCAAGAAAACGACCATCGGGTGAAACCAGGTATGCTACCCAAATTATTTTCCAAGACCTAGCACTAGAAAACAACCCGGCCCACCTGTCTTGGTTATTTGTTTATATCAGGATTCAGATATTGTACAACAAACTATAAAAAGTTTCTCGATAATTCCTTGAATTTTAGAAATAATAATCAAATGCTCAATTGAAAATATTTGATATGTGTAAATGTTGTTTTTTTTAAACTTGAATGTTAAGAAATGCACTCCATGTCATGATGGAAAATACATAATAAATTATAAACATGCATCATACATGTATAGAGAATATTGGTAACTTTTTGATATCCATGCTATTATTAGAGGAAAGGTTCTACTGGTTTTTTTTACAGTACCATAGGCTTGTCAGATGCTTACAATACATCATACTATTTTAAACAGCAACATTTGAGACATTAAATTGTCGATTGTAGCGTCGCTAAGTGAATATCCTGTAAATACTGAGCACTAAGAAAAGAGGCTTTTAGTACCATATATCTGAATTGTTCAAGAATTTGGTTTTGGTAAGCAATACTTTAGATTAAAATATTGGAATATGCAATATGCAGTTGGTGGGTTATAATGTTCCCCAAGTTAAGTTACCATAACAGTAACACTTAGTTTGAAATAGCAAAATTTGTTTATAAAACAACAACTTTAGTCCTACTAAGAAAGTCAAGGTCAATGATATTAACCTTTTTAAATGATGTTGATAAGTTAAATACAAATTAAATTTTAAGCAAATTTTCAACACATTGAAAACAGATAACATTAAACTTTTAAATATCAAATTATGAAAAGTTATGCAATGCGATATGAATATGATATATATTTGTATACTATTTGTGTAACATAACATGGACATTTGTATTAAGTTAAGTCACTATGGAAGAAATATTTGAAAATAAAACCCGTAAATGTAACTTATATTAGAGAAATCGGATTTAAACTTTGTTATTTTACATTGATTGTGAAACAAATTATAACAACTCAGTAGAACCATTAATAAAACATATGCAAATTAAATGTCTTACTCAAGGACACCACACATAGCCATGGCGTCAAACCCACGACCCTCCAATCCTGGATCTGATGATAGTATAATGTAACTATGTTACTCGTGGATGGGTCATAATTTATGTTTCACAAGAAATGTATTTTAGTCTAACATGGACACATAAGCAAAATTAGATATCCCTTTCAAAGAAATGATTTAAATGCGGGGCGGTAGTGTAGTGGATATATTGTTTTCCGACCACGTCAGAGGCTGCGAGTTCAATACCCAGCTCAACTCGATGTCTCTGAAAAACAGACACTCAGTATTGTATTGGTTCTTCCCAGGAAGCAGCATTTCACATAAGATCTGATCTTTGTTTGCAATTGATATACTAGTATAATAAAAAACTGTTAAATTATTTCTGTCATGTTTACAAATATATTGATATCGCAATGCACGCAATTCTAGATATATTGTTGAATATGAAAAAAAAGATAAGACGAAGTATGAATGTATTTAGTCCATGTATGATTTATGTATGACATGTACTGCCCTGGTGCTGAAGAGACGAACAGATGTTCTGGAGCAATCTATGAAGTTTTCTTTAACAATGAAGATTCCATATGTGAAATTTGAAATCTACATGAGCAGTTACACAGCCGATGTCAAATTTTAATTGATGTATAGACCTGTTCACGTAATTGTGTTATTACATATATACATTTACACAAATGCCAGTTGTTCATTTGATCGCATAACAGTAGTTTTGTCCTTTATCAAGGATTTATATATGGAAGATTTTGCGAGAGCTTGTTTTTTTTTAATCGAAATGTCGCAAAATATAATTAAAACTTCCACATTTCAAAGAAATTCCTAGCAATGTGTTTATTTCTATGAATTATAATATATTTATATTCCACTAACAATATATAAGATAAACCTTGAAATTTGCTTTAAAATGAATTCAATACCATAATGCAAGATCAAAACATTAAAGTTAACATAAAACTTTTGAATAGTTAACTAATCATTTTCAAGTTATTTTATCAACATATATTGAGGTCATGTAAGTTTCTTGTTCTTCTATGTTATATATAAATCTTGAATATACAACATTTTTCAAACACATCCATGCCAATATGTGTGTATTGAGACGTGTTATGAATTTCATGTCTGTAATTGATGTATAGTTAATTTACTATTACTAACCATATTAAATCTCAAAATACAAAAGTGCCTTAAATATACAGAAACAAAGTGACACTAGTTGGTCACCATACTAAATGAAGAACTACTTTTTTGTGCAAGCTAACGAAATGAAAATTCTGTAAATATTTGTAACAGTGACCACCTTCTCCCACCTTTTGCTAAGTATACAAAGAATTTATCAAAATTGAACTAAATTATGTCAGTAGAATTTAATTGATGCCCTCACTATTTAACATGACTGACCATACCAAAGATTAGGTACATAATACTGCTCAAAACAGTAATTTTGTTCTCAATTGCCCTATTTCAGTACTTCTTTTCGTTCCAAATTCTATAATATTATCATATATATTAATTTAAAATCACATTAGCTCCTAGTTGTATTTCAAAAAAGAGATTTTAAAAGGCACGTACCCCACCCATTTTAACGCAATTTCAACTTGAACATAGTTTTTAATATCCATCATGATATTTATAGGTTATTGATTATATAGAGATGTTTTATTATATTAATTTTCAAATGAATGGAGCTTAGTGGTACGAAATAATAAAATCAATATGTTAAAACATCTCTATATAATCTATAACCGACTTATAGTTTGCCACGCCCAAGATTGAACCCTGGCGGATGACATGCGCGTGCTTCTAGAAAACAGTTTCCATATTTGGTAAAACTTGTGGTTTACACAGTCATAGAACAACGCCTTCTCGGCAGTACTCTTACACAGTTGTATACTAAAAGCTACACAAATATGCAATTGACAAAAAAAGTCATTTTCTCGGACAACAAAAACTAAAGTGTTATTTAGAAATTGAAAAACAACGTAAAAAATCAGTATGTGGGGGCTTGCAAGCAAGAACTTCTCGAAAAACAAAAACGAAGGTAGGTTTTGAGAAAGTAAAAATAATAAAATACTCCACATGCTTGTGGTATGTAAAATATTGTGTTATTTCAATAAACATTAACAGTTGTTGAATTAAATGGATCAACAGAAATAATAAACGTTTTGGAGTATTTTAGTTTCATAAAAAGCTTCATTTATCAATTATGATCGATTATTAGAATCGTTTATTAAGAGTTAAGTTTGAATACGGTTACTGCGATGAATCTACAATCTGTTTCATTACATAACGTACGCGTGTAATTGTAAGAGGGCAGGTGTTAAGTTGGGTGCATTGTGATCGGGCTAAAAATAGACGTTTCCAAAAGAATATGTCACTTTCAATAGCTTACAACACATGCAGAGTCATGCTGAGAGTAGCATATGGGGTAAAACAACTCGAAACCACGTTCATCGCTCAACAACTGATAAACTTATCTCGACTGGTTTAACAAAATGGTGTCTCTCCTAATTGTTTACACAACTTCTATGCATACTTCAGTTTATAAATAGCACACGGAACTTAATATATGTTGTTAAGCGTGGAGAACGTTGTACAATAGTTGTTGTTGATGTAATTGACACTTGTGGCTTACTTAAAGCCCCAACATCCGATCAGACTATCGGTTGTAAATCAGTTACTCTAAAGGGCGTGATTTATCAACTGGGAGTGTATAATATGGTCTAACAAAACAACAGTTATTATAGCAGACAGCAAAATGTTTGTAAAACAATGCAAAAGTTTTACAGTGTGACTGATAAAGGACTGTTGACCCTGGGGTCAATATCACCAATATCACATCCCACTTTAGCATTAGGGACTACAGGTTCTTTAATTAATCATTAACAGGTAATTACTGTTTTATCAATACCATTTAGTGATTAGATAATGTTGATGATTGGTATCGAAATAATAATGTATACGAACATATGTGTCTCTTTATTTAAAAAAAAGCACAATAGACCAATCTTAATATTATCATGAATATGCATATTACACCATAACGAGGTTAGAAGCACGACCTATCTTACAGCAACACTAAAGTACATAGAGATTACAAGGCTATCACATTTCAATTTAATTTGAATAAGTTGTGTGCACTGATACTGATTATTTTGCCATTAGATACATAGGTATAGGAGCATTTCAGATATATGGGAAGGTACAGCAGGGCTGATATATGTTATTTCTGAACAGGAGGGTGCTGCAGTCCCCTGGATTTACATTAAAAAGATAATAGTTACTTTTTAAGTTTTGAACATGGAAAATATCAAAACGTTTAATGACACTACACCATGGAGGCAAAGGTGTGTATTTGTAATACTTGCATTATAACATTTAAGTTTGATATCTAAATAAAGAAAAGATTAACACTGATTAATTATTGTGTAAATGTCTTTGTTTTTATCTAATACTAAAGTTTGTTTCAGAATTCCCCAACGTAGTTGAATGTGTTGATGGTGCATTCATACCAATTCAGAAACCAAGTTTTGCCACCCGCGAACATATGAAAAGAAAAAGGGTTTGCATCACTCAATGTTCAGGTACACATATGGGGAATGTGCCAAAATAATGTGGTTGTGTTATAGCATAAATGTCTGTATATAGCAATTATTATAAGGAGAGGTAATAAATCTATTCTTTTCACTATTATACAATATTTTACCAAAATAATTTTTAAAAGATCAATCATCATAAAAAGATGAATGATAAAATTATACGAACGACAAAAACCAAACATATACGGTTAGTTTTATAATGAAACTTGACTTTGTTTCTTGCGCTTTAGGTTAGTTTGAAGACTTGGGTTTGAAACATATAGATGTACTTTTATGCAGAAATGAGCAGTGTTCCAGACATAGATATTGTTTGAGTTTGAAACAAGTCTCAAACGTATGCTGTCCAGACACGTTGTCTGAACAGCTGGTCTCTTGTTCAACTCTACAGGGTTTGAAACATTAAACTGTATATAGTTGATTGGTATGATCATTAGTCTGTATGTTTTCTTAATATTAGAATCATTTTATTATCTTTTTTTTGTTTGAAGCCCTAAGAACTATATATAGATCTATTATAGTCATTGGTATACCATATTACCCCAATTTATTTATCCATTTAAGTGTCTGAAGATATAACAATTTTACATAAACAACATATCATGGAAATAAATTAAGACATATTCAGAAAATACTGTCCATTCTTAATTTGAAGGGACACACAGCAATTTTGAAAATGTTTCACTCAACTCCATTTCGGGGAAGTTATATATACATGATACAAATATTATGAAAAATTCTTGAAGAATTAATCTTTATTTATAAGATTAATGCATTAATTATTGATCACAGCTCTGTTATTTAATCACAAATAATATATTACTAATTCCAGTCAGAATCAGATATATGATGTAAATATTATGAATACAACACAACATCAATACATTTTGGCATATTAATACGATGAACACAGTATAAAACTTTTAGATGGCATAGAAATCATACAATTGAGATAAATATTCAGATGAAACCAATTCTTGAAACATTTTCTAAGTAGTTTACAATTTAGTATAATTTTATATCAGTTTAACAAGAATTTGTTTCCTTTTGATGATTCAACAGCATTATTTGAAAAGGCGTAACTCTAGGTAGTAATTAGTTTAAAGGCATACTTTGGATATAAATGCAGATGGTTTACATTGTAACTGATACAGGAATGTTGACTCTGAGGTCAATATCACATCTCACTTTAGCATTAGGGACTACAGGGTCTTTAAATAATGATATCAGGCAACTGCTGTTTTTATGAACTCTATTAAGTGATTTGATATTGCTGTTGATTGATATCAAGGTAGTGATGTATATGAACATATGTGGCTATTTATTTTAAAACACAATTCAAGCATTATAATCAGTAATGTAGACATGAATAATATTCCTATATTCAAGTTGGATAATAGCCCATTATGAACCATTTAATACAGTTTGGTGTGAAATTAAAAATACATAGATATGAATATTAAGAATGTTACATGTTATGTGCTGAGAGATTTACAAACATTATTTTATGTTTTAGGTACAAACACTGGCATATTAGTGGGAGATTCAGCGCACCTTTCTAGACATTATTTGCTGACACTATACAACAATCCAATAGCTCAACATCAATGATACAACAAAGCACACTGAAGAACAAGAGTAACTTTTGGAATTTAAAAAAAACGATTTGCCCTATTAAAACATGCAATGCCCCTCAAACCCATCAAAGCAATCAAAGTAACTGTGACTTGCTCAGTTCTTCATAATATTGGAATTTTTAAAAATGATATTATACCACCACAAGACGACATTGACTACGACTCCGACGTTCACTTTGAGGACAACACACTGACAAATATAGACACAGGATTAAATGTTAGAGACCACATCTCAAGATCACTGTTTGAGTAATATTTGCAAACATTTTTTTTTAATCCAAGCTATAAGTATTTTGTTAAATAAAAAAAAAAAGTAAATTATTTTATAAAATTATACCAAATTTGAATAAATTTGATTGAATTGTTCTTGAGAAGATTTTTAAATATAATTTTCCCTAAGTTAAACTGACATGTCCCAAGAAAAAGTAATTTGAAGTAAAAGTTAACGACAGATGACTGGCGAAGGTACATCTAAATATATGATTTCGTAGAACAAGACAATCTGAAAGTTTTATAGTTGTTTATGATCGAAATAGAAATAATATAAAAGGAAGCTTTTTACAAACAAATATTTGCATACCCCATATTAGTAAATGACTTATGTCTCGCAACTATTTGCAAGCATTTTTTTTTGTAAAATGTTTCCTTTACTTCCCACATTTGTTGTTTTTGTTCCAAAGCTAATTGTCTATTCTCCATAAATTTAATTTCAAGTTGCAGTTGTTTTTTTCAAGTTGTAATATTTCCATTTTTATATTCTCATATGAATTTTCCACGACTCGCCTTTTTCTACGTGCTTCTCTTGCCGTTGTAGTTGGTTTAGCTTGCGATGTGCGCCGAAATAGTTTTTGTTGATTGTGTTACCGGTATCTCTTGTAAGTTTGCTGCAATACCAAAACTATGTGTCAGACCATAACCTGAGCATGTAATATGGCAACATACATAAATCACTGGCCACTTGAACATTATAAAATTAGTCAGCAAACTAAAGGATAGTTATTTGACTATAATATTCATTTTTCAAGTCAACACTGACAAGAGCTAGATATATAGTTATGTAGAGATAATGGCTTAGTGATAGAGCATCTAACCAATGGATAGATGGTTGTGGATCCAATCTCTTTCATGATCATATGTTGAGTCCTCGAATTAGACAATTTATTAAAAGATCCTTAGTTGGTAGTTTCATAATCCATTTAAAATACATAAATATATGTATTTATCACCGAATTTATAATGCAAGAGTGTAATAAACCCATTACATGTACTCTATTTGTTCTTGTTCATTACACAGGTGATCTGCTAAATAAATGGTAAATGACAATTTTTTTATGTGATAACAAAAGTCTTATTAATTATTTGATGTAATAAAATCATTGACAAAAAGATATAAATGCACTGCAGAACCTCATATAATATCGATTTTAAGACACTCCATCTGTTTGTTATATGATGCAAGTATTTGTATGGTCTACTCAGTGATTTGTTATCTATAGACTAATATAATAAAACATTTGTTAATTATTCGGTCTATAACAATGTCATATGGTTGTCACCACACCATACTCAATATATATAATTATTGTTTAATGGTAGACTGGGCAATTTTTTTGGAGAACAACATAATATATTTCAATTTCATTCTAAATCTTTAAAAAGATGGCTGAATAAAAGTAACCATTTATTTCTTCTGATAAACTGTCTGCCTGATAAACAGGTTTATCACGTCAATGCAAGTTAATCTGGCACATGATGTTGTTATGTGAAGTTATACATTTTGACTGAGACAGAACTATTTTTAATCCTACTTAAAATGAATAAAAAGTGCAATAGAAATGTTGACATGATAAATAGAATACCATGTTAGTGTCATATATTATCAACTTTATCAGGTTCAGCAGGAAATAAAAAATCAATCAGCACATCCTCGTCCCATTTTTTTTTTTTATATATATTTTATTCCTTACGAAAATTGAAATCAATACAAAATCTACAGCATAAATTATTATTGTCTTTCCAAGGTAAATAACCTAATTTTTAGTAGTTAATTAATTATACCATTAACTGCCTCCTACAACAGCCCATTGAATATTTCCCCCAGAAAGTTATAGTTTTCTGAAAGTAAAATACAAACATCAAATTCTTTAAGCTAGTGTTAGATAATTCAGACAGAAATTTAAATAAACAAATTTAAATCCCTTCTTAGTTAATTTCTATTAAATGTCCACACGTTTTGGAACACTTGTTTTATAGAAAGTTTTGAATTTTAGGGACAGTTCGGGCTGTTTGGTAGTTACATCCTCATTTAAATTAATGGAATAATTTAATTAAAATTAAATGACAAATGCATAAAAACTTGGTTGATACGCATTAAAGTTATTTTATGTGCGTCTCAATTTAAGCAATGAGTTTTAAGCTAAATTCTATTTTATGTGCATAAATAAGAGTTGATCGTCATTGCACTTATTTATTGACTTGCCCCTGTATATAAAAATAGCTGAATAGTTTCAACTGAATTGGCTTCAGTGATACATTTTACCGGTTATAATGGTTATCTAGTCTGTGTAATTAATGTACAATGTAGGTAAGAAGTTTGATTTATCATTGATACTAAAATCCATCGGGGTCTCCGATAGCCCGGCCATATTCCTGCTGCAGGGAAAAGACACATGTGGGGTTGGTTATTGTGAAATCTTGTGGTGTTTATATGCACTTCCTTATCTCAATCATTATGCATTGCCATTTACAATAGGGGTGACACTATAATAAATAAACATTTTACTTCTACTTTTTACACGTTTGATGACATATTTTATTTTTATCAGTCTCGGATGGACAACGTTTTAAAAGATAATCATTTCAAAACTAGTGTGACTTAGCTACTTGTAAAAAGAATATAAAAATGTCATTGCTTTGTATACAGGGTTTAAGCCATATGAAGAACTACGACAAATAGTGGAAAACAAGGTGCTTCTGAAAGATGTAGGGAAGCTTTCACCAGCCCAGCAGACCTCTTCCCTGGAGTCCTATCACAAAGTAGTTTACCAGTTTTTCATTCAAAATTTCTACATAACGATCATCCACAGATGCAAGCAAGGTAAACAATACATTCATATCTTTTTAATATTATACCGAATGCGTCCATCCTTCAAAGACATTAAAAACAACTGGGTTATTATTAATTTCAGGTTGTGAGAGTGACACGGGCAGCATATACTTTGCCCCACCCCCATCCCTGGTTTAGACCCCGCACCGCCGCCAGTCCCCTTCACACTCTTCTTCACATTTTGGCTTGTCATGCATATGGTTTGAAATCCATTTTTTAATATATCTTATATTTTTTTTCTTAATAAAATGTTCAAATGTCACAAAAATATTGGAGTAAATCACAACCATTTTTCCTATATAGTATCCAACCAGAAAGGGATCAATTTTGATCGGGGGTGGGTGGGTAGCCACTAGCTCAATCAAACATTCTCCCACACATTTTAACTGGCAGTGGAGGTTCTGGGTTTGAAATCCGGTTCATTTTACATCTGATAGTTGTTAAAAATATTGGTGTAAATAACAAGCATTCACCCCTAAAACTAAATGGATTAGAGAATTTGGTTTTTAGAATATAAAAAAATTCCAGGCACCTACTCCAACCAGCAGAAAACATCATATTCTCTAAGTGCTCACAATGCATGACATATTGGGTTTAAAATCCGGTTTTTTGCTCGACCATTCAGACAATAAAGAGCGCTGTTCTACTCACCTGGTTACACCGTGGTTAAGTTTTGCATGTAAGCCCCTATCTCGGTAACAATTGCATGTATTGACTTGATACTCCCAGTTATCAAACCTACTAGAATAACTAAATAATATATAACTCTTGCATTAATATAATGCAAAGTATTTCCCTTGCTTCACTTAGAAATTTGGTTAAAGTGTTGTGTGCAATTACCGTGGAGTTCATATCACAACAAACACTCAATGTATTTAATTGAAACTCAACAGCTTTTGATGTATTGAACTGAAACTTCATATACGGTATTGCAGTTATAAGGTCTTCTCAATTTAGTAAGTTATATAACTCTTGTTTGTTTGGATTTGTCATCAGTCTTAACACAATTTGTACTTTTGTGACATATTTGTATAGTCGAGCGCGCTGTCCCTCCAACAACTGTTGTTAGGTCACCTGAGATTTTGTCTCAAGGACCTTTTGCGATTGCCTTTTGTCCCTCGGCAGAAGGGTATACATTCTTAAATACTCTCTCCTCAGGTTGCCCCCCCCCCCCCCCCTACAACCCCCACTTCCACACAAATAATAAAATAAATGTCAACGAAAAATCAAATTTCAGTCTGAATTGTTTAATAATTTACAGATTGTGTCTGGCTGCATTACGTTTCAATGAAAAACAAAAAAGAGACCAGAGTTACAGATTAGACAATGGGGAACTTCAGTGGCAAGTTTCATTCCCCAGGGGTAGAGAACATGCAGTTGCAAAAGATATAAAGGTCAGACAGACATTTGATATGTATACCAATACTAGTTTTATTATTTTTATCGTTCAGAATAAGTCCTCTGTAGTCTGGTAATGAGATTGGATTACCTCACACCGCTGAAGGTAGGTATTAAAAGTTCAGTTCAATAAAGAAATTTATTATAGAAAGTTTGCCAGCTACTTTGGATTGGCTGTTGTTCTTATCAGTGTCTAAACCGATAAATTCTTTAAATGACTTTAAAGTATTTTAAAACAGAATAGGTATTTGTAAGAAGTCGTAAATTTAAAGAATACATATTTTATGTATTCGGTCATACACTATCTTTTGTAAATATTGATGTAACAACCTTAGAATTTTGACTGTTGGCAATCTATCTATATGAAAATATTTCGACTGTTTCAGACAACATCGAGGAATTAATGGCTCAAGTGTTACTGCGAAGAGAAGCCTGCAGCAGTTTCAAGTCTGCCAAGGACTTGAGAACACTAGAAGAGACAACCTGGCCAAGCGCAGGGGATGGCAATAGACCCAGACCTCCACCTTTAGCACAAAGTACGCCTTTAAGGCTCAGTAAAAGAAGTGTTGTCGATGCAATTAGAACACAATTTAATCAGTGATCTTGGGCGGGCCCTTTAACAATTTATACCAACATGTTGAAATATTAGTATGGAACTGATTTGAAACATTTCTTTTGTGGAAGTCTGTTATTCAGATTTTAACCCCATTTTAGTGTTCCTCGTGATTTGGCAGAAGCCTGTCATTGAAACGGAATAGCCGTTATACTGTTCTTCATTTTGGCAGAACTCCATCCTTGAGATGTGAATAACTGTTATATTGGTTATTCGGCTAGGCATTGACATGTGTATAACCATTATATTTGTTTTTCTGTTAAATGGAATTATTTAACTATTGTGAAATAGTTTCTGGAGTTGCTGCATATAATAACATTTTTAATGGCTCAATTATTGTCCACTGACTTTTAGGTTTTTGCTCTTTTGCATCTATTTTTCGATGTTAAGTATACTGGCTGTATTTGAATTGGACTATATAATTCTGTCAGCAAGTGAGTTACCTGAATTGCTGACATGAGCATTTAACACCAAAGTACACGGTAAGGAAATACCTAATTAAGACAAAGAAACGGTCACTACCATTATTATATACCATCGTTATTGAAGCATAACAATTGTGTTTATCAACTTTGTATGCATGGTAGCGAAATATTTTTTTAATAGGATATTCACCAAATATATATAGTAGTTATATAACAATTATGTATGGGACAAGTTTTTGAACTGGCCAAATTGAATGAATAATGTTGAAACAGCACCTGCAGTGCAAAAAATCTTGGAACCGTGCCCTATTTTTCATCAACTACATTCCTACAAATATTTAACACACTCTGAGAACTCTGATATACAAATGACTGTCCAGTTTGAATACAAAAATGGACAACATGAAACTTTCACAGATTTTTTAATATGTTCATGGCAGTTCAATGAAATAATAGAATTTTCATGACTCAGTTGTAGAGCAACGAACCCATTGTTGTGTGCTATATGGTAGCCTCTGCCATGTGTGGTGTACTTTATACTAGTTGTAGGAAGGAAAACGTAAAGAGTGACTTGTCTATGTTGTCATAATTCCTTTTTACAATCAGTGTAAAATGAATATTAAATAAATAACAGAGATCATTGTAACATAAACAGTTTTTATTTTGTGTAAGTATACGCTAAAATAATTTAGGATCACACATGGAATTAAAATAGTTCTACCAGACAAAGATATGTATACATATATACTTAAACAACAAGTTTATTCAATTAAAAATACTTTGGAAATGCCATTGAATAAATTTAAAAACAGATACAGCATGTTCTCATGAACTTTCTTTAAACTTTTAATTTGATTCATTGGCATTTTCTCTATGTCATTTAACAGCATTCAAATTTTCTACCAATAACAAGCTAATAACGTGCCAATATATAAATATCACATTCCTGTGAGGGAGATATTGAAAATTGTAAACCTGAGAATAATATAATTTTTCGACGGTTGACAGTTTTCAAAACCGCCCTCACATCAATGTGATAATTATTTTATTATACCGAAAAAACACTTAAGGAGTAACATTTATACGTAGAATTGTGTTCATTTATTGAGGTGCTTGATAGTTCAATGTTTTTTTTTGTATATTTTGTGAACACAATTACATGAAATGTATTAGTGGCACACTCTTTTTTATTGTAAATAAAAATACTTCTGTTTTATTAAATTAAATTGAATAATCTACTGGTTGAAAAAAAACCTATACTAAAAACATGATTTGGGTTCGGGAATTTTGATGTAAAATGTTGATGTTTAATTTTTCAGAACTTGTACTTTAAAAGATTTTTGTAATGCTTGTCAAATGTCTATATTTAGAAATGCTGAAAATGTAATCACAGTAATAACACCTATCAGAAGATAGAACAAAATTTTTTTAATGGTTGCTGTTGTGGCAACACTTCATTTATTTGCTCTATTTTAAATCATGTTATGCTGTAAAACTTATTTTGCCGGGCAATATTAAAAACTATTGACTGATCGGGTATGGGTTATTTACAGACCCTAAACCGCTCAAGTACCCCAATTGCACGCAAACGGAGTGCACTCAGAGCGTAAGCGGAGCGCGAGCGTAGCGCAGACGGAGCGCGAACGGAGCGCAGATTGAGCGCTGACGGAGCGGACCTGGACCGTAAGCAAACGCTGGATTTTGAATAATAAACGCACTCCTGAACGCATGAAATAGATCGAGTGCACTCAGACACGCTGAATGCACTCAGATACGCTGAGTGCACTCAGATGCGCAGTATATGCAGTATACGCTAGACACTGTAAGATAACTGATAACAGAACTATTCATGCGCTACTGAGTGCACTCGTTCATTCGGATACACTCTTTTTTATTATTTGATCGTGAAGTCGATACTTAAAATCGAGATAACAAAGACATTTTTTTTACATAAATATAAACCATGTAGTTTATATAAATGTTTTATTGTAAAACGCATGATAAAACTTATTTTGGTCAACACTTTATCAATTATAACATAAATATCAATATTTAGCTGATCAAACAAAACATAGATATGCGGAAAATTATATGATTATGATTCTGTTTGTTTGGGTATTTCGGCAAAATAAAAATTACCAATTTTCAATTTAATTTGAACTTTAGTTTTATATTTTCCCCAAACATAGTTACACTGAGTTTGTGCTTAGTTGTGAACAAATCTACGCAAAACTGTTATATTGCAATTAAAGTGGAAACATTTTACTCGTGTACATCTCATTAAAAAAATAGTAATAAATTAATTGTATTCTAAAATATAAAGTGGGTCAGTAGTATAGCGGATAGGGTGCTGGCTTCAGACGGCAGAGGTCGCGAGTTTGACCCAGGCTCTACCCGACCTCTCGAAACACAATTCAGTACCAGACCTAATAAGGGAATGCACTGGAGAATGCATAAGCTCCGAGCTTACTTCACAATCAAGCTAAATTAAATTAATGTAAAATAAATGTTTGTATGCCAAATTAACACGACAGACCGAAATAACACATTAGACACAGGAAATAAAAACTAGTAAACGTAAATTTCTAGGTGACCTTTTTGAGGTTGTGATTTTATATTGACTAAAGAACAGCTTTTGATCATGAGGAAGGTTTAAATAAACAAAAAAGAACATGTATTCACTGCCTATAAAATAGTAAATATATTATTTTCCCGCTTTCCTACAAAATCGATACGCCTGATCACGTGCACGTAAGTACGTAACAATTAAGCCATCATAAAAGCTGTGAAAGGCGCAACAAGTAAGAAATGACAACAATAATAATAAAGAAAAAAAAATACCCAGATAATAATAATATAGTAATATAATAATATAATAATATAATAATAAAGTAATATAGCAATTATAACACTAATATTAATAATAATAGTTATCAATAATAATAAAATATATAATAGTTATTAATAATAATGAGTATAATAATAATATTATAAAAAATCTGCATATTTAAGTATTGATTGTGACTATATATTTCTTATCCAATCACATGCCGCGGGTTAAATAAAGATTTATTCATCGGGCACAAATTATAATCAAAATGAAAATTACACACCGGCAGGGTTCTTCGTGATCAATGGACCGATAAATCACCAATTAACTATTTATTGACACACATGTGGTTCTCACCAAGGGTATCTGTTTTGATGATTGCAATGCAACTCTGCCTTCATAATAGTAATTAAATTGTTTTATTAATTGTGAACGACTGACCAGATGCACGTACGCACGTATCCAATATAAAAGCTGTGACAAATCAATAAGTCAATATGTATATTATAATAATAGCTCCAATGATAATAATATTTAAAAAAATAAAACAAATAATGAAAGTAAAAAATAATACAAATAAAATACTACATTTTTACAAGGAATTATTTAGAGACATGTCTTTAATTTTTATTAGTTTTAAAATTGTAGGATTGTTTTATTTTGTAAATTAACAATTCTGATCTGTTTTTTATAAGAAATCGCTATGGCAGCTGTGGTAAAATGACAGCCCTGAATATACATCCCTTAATACGTGTATGTCACACTTTCTACCAGTCATTCAGAACTGGCGTGGGGTTTTCGGTTCGTTAATTTAATGATATTAACATCATGATATTTACATACTTAAGCGTTCTGAAACTTCGAATAACCAATATCTTAAATGATTTTTTTATTTGTTGTTTATTGGCTAGCAGTTTTTCTTTTTTATCATTTCTTTTCAATCACATAATGTTGGCTCAATTAAGATTCATCCATATGGCACGAATTACAATCAAAATGAAATCATACATATCTTCCGTGGTCAATAGACCGATAAGTCACCGCTTTAGCATATAACTTAATTGACACGGCTCTCACTGGCATGTGACATAACGTAATTAACACCACAGGTGTGTTGCTGCGTGTCATATAATTAGCGGTATAGCACAGTGGGTTTAGTTTCAAACAAGTTTATTATAGTTTGTCATTTTAAATAATGTATTAACATAAGGCATACTATCAGTAAAAGAATAATTTGAGAAACCCACTGAAAAAAAGTTCATTGCAAGTATATTTATATACATAATGATAACGAAAATAATTATAAAACTTAAAATATCAGAATATCTTTTCTAAGTTTAGTGAAGCTACATTTGGACCCAAATCGAGAAAAACACTACAAGATTATTATTTTTCAAAAATCATTTATTATAATGTCGAATTGCATCGCACGGATTATAATAAATTTTCTATCACCCATGCAGTGCATATTATTGATTATAAAGCTTATTTTAGTTTGAACATTAACAAAACCAGTGATATATCCACATGTTGTTAAGTCACTGCTTACACTGAGCAGATTTATGGATTATTATAAGGCCAACGAGGTATCAACAGTATGGTATTATTAATTAAATTTAATCATTAATAACAATATATTTAGTTTATGTTGATGATGTTTATGTAAATTTTGTGGACAAACTTAATTGATTTCCTGTAACAAACGGCTAACGGTATATCAAAGAAGATACTGACGCAAACACATGTCGGTCTGGATAACAGAAGCCGGTATAACGTGCGATATTCTTTGATCACCCAGACCACTGATCACATATCAAAACATAGACACTTCCGTTAAACATGCCTACTATCGATACTAGTTCAACCTTTCGCACAGCGGGTGACATAATATATAGACAAACAATCGGATTATGAATTAATTTACCTTGACTAAATCCCATGGATACATTTTATTGCTCCATTGGAACAGATTAAATTAAAAAGTCAATATAGAATCATTTTAAAGAGTTGAGATGTTGCGATTGGTTATGGGCCGGAAACCGAGCTGAGCGAACTGAACGTTGAGTGAACGCTGAACGAAGCGAACGCTAAGAGGAGTATTAAATAGAGCACTCAGCTATACAGCGCTCGTGAGCGAATACTTGCGTTTGTGAGTGCATAAAATTAACCGCGTTTAATCGAGTGCACTCAAACGGAGCGCGAACGGAGCGCGAACTAAGCGCGAACGGAGCGCGAACGGAGTGCAAACTGAGCGCAAACGGAGTGCAATTATGGGGTACTTGAGTGGTTTAGGGTCTGTAACTTAGAGACTTAAATTGAGGTTTAATATTTAATTATAGCACATGTTCTCACAGATATCACATGTGAACTATATCATGAGATCAATATTGTCTTTATGAGTATTGTAAAAACTTGCAAAATCAAAGTGAATAATAATGAAGTATTGAAAGCAAGTATTTCAAACTTCCCTCTTATGTAAATACATGTACTTTCAAAGACTAAGTTATAATAGCAATTTATAGTTTGAAAACATATTGCTCAATGTATATATATATTATTTCCTGCTGTTCATTTTAAAATCTAACATATTTGTTTATTGTTTACAATTATATTTCTTTTGATGATTAATTGTTTGTCCTAACACATCATGTGCATTGTGTAAATCTAGCACCAATTCAGTATTTAAGGGTGGACTTCTAATTATTGAGAGAGATGTTAAATAATAGAGGTATATATTGTAATACTTTTTGGATATTGTTGTTGGCTGGAAAAATTTTCAGACAGATAGGAATAACTTGTTAATGTAAACATAAATTTGGATTCCAGCCATTATTATATATACTGTGTTAACATTTAAGTTTTATTCACTGAAATACTATTTTATTGGACACTGCTTTTAAAGTGTGATTTTGTGTGGATTTAATATTACTGGATATATGTAATTGTAACACTGTGTTTTTTAATAATCAATATTAAATAGGTTTGAAACTTTATTTGTCAATAAACAGTGTTAACCAAATTAAAACTGTTAGAAATTGACATGTGTTGTTATATTTGGTGTCTGTGATCTTCAACGTAATAAATATAGTGTATTCAAAATCATAAATTCTGCACCATCCTCACATTTAAAAAAAACAGTCGCTCATCGCACCTTCTTGTCTACTAGTTCAGTGCGTGGTGCAGTGGTAGAGCACCGAACCCATGATCTGAGGGTTGTGGGTTCGGTCCTCCATCATTTCTCATTTTTGGAAGTATCTTCCAAACCCATCTAACGAATTGTCTGTAGGCTATGTAACGGTATGTTCTGAAATAATAAACAAAAAACAATATAGCTCAGATATCTTTAAATTCATATATATCCATTTGTTAATACATGTTTTTTAAGAAATAACATTTGCTATGGAATATCACTGGGGTGACATATTGTTTAGGAGTTTAGCACACAATAAAACATTAACTAGGGTTGGCCATTGGCAAAAATATAAGAATATTGTCTTGTATCCAAATTTGCATTGTTACAGACGATGCCTCAAAAAATAAAGGAATTGCAACAGGACCATATTTGATATGTGTTACAGTTTGAGATGTAAAAATAGTACTGTTTATTGAACAATAAATATATAGGACACATAATTATGTTGCGTTCTTGCAACTGCAGGAAAACGTGAAGCATGTCTAAAATGAAGTCAAATGAATAAATGTATAAACATTTTATTAAGTGAGTGTACTTACTTATGGATCAGCTCACCCTCAACAGGAAACCCTTCTTGTTCGATATACGTGTAATAACAGGCTTCAACCACGTGGATGTTGAGATAGTTGCCCAGAAACCCCTCTTGTTCTGTAATACACTGAAGCCCTTGTTCTTCAACTTTTTCCATTGACTACGTCATTTTCTCTGCAGCATCCACTTTCCAACAAAGTGGGCATCTGCATGCAGTTTGTGTATTTACACCTACAATAAAAACAGAAATAAAAATTGCAACCGAATGTGCGTTTCTTCTATTATATTGATATTGAGAACACGTCATCCATCATTTAGTAAAGGTGGAGGCACGTATCAGTATGCAGTTGGGTACTTTTGTAAATAGATTGGTTTATATGGGCATTGCTACAGTCTCATTCAGGAGTTTGCTTTGGTGGGGACATCTGTAGAGATTTGAATAACAGAGGTTTGGAATCCAATTCATGTCACTCATTTTTCTTCTTTTTTTTTTCGGTCTAGTTATTCTAAAAATGTGAAAAAGTTCCAGGGTGCATACTGATATAATTAGTAACAAATTAACGCTAATCACTCACATGAGCTTGGGGAGTGGATAATAATGTTTAATGGGGTTGGACAGGTCTCCTAGCGGTCAGTATCTATATATACGCTACGGGACCTGCCCACCCCCATTACACTTTATTATCCACTCACTAAGCTCCTGTGTAATCACTGTGTATAATTATGCCTGTCATAACATAGAAATGCAATTATGTTTTCATTGTAAAGTTGGTTTTATTTAATAATGTTATTATAATCGCTGCCGAATATAAAAATTGCCAACGAAATGATCAATATATATATGTATTTTTCATGTGCTGAAAGGGCACAGCACTGCTCTTACCATTCGGACGGATCCGTTCCAGGTAAATGTTGAGGGTCGGTGTCTTCCTCAGATTCGCTCTCAGATGACGAATGATTCTCGTGACTGGCGTCAGCCTGATTCCTTAAAACCATCGATTCGAATATATATGGCTGTATTCCGTCATCTAAGTCCAAATCTTCAATTTCACCGAGATCGGAATCATACTCGATATCCATGTTGGTTACCTTTATAAAATGGCGGCTCGTCATGATTTACGTCACTGTGTTATGGGAAATAAGGGGAGATAAGCGAGGCAATGTTTCGTAATGTTGCTCTTTTACAGTTTTTTTTTTCACATGTATTTTTAAGTACTTCGGATTGAAATAAAAAAATGAAAAAAGTGTATTTCGTCAATGTTTTAATGATATCTATTGCTTTTTAAAGCTAAATTGAGGATTCAATTTCATTGCTTATGACTTTTAACCAAACTTCTTTAACTACATGTCCTGTATGGTAAACATATCGTTTCTTCAATATAGGACACGTATTTACAATTAATCTAAATGTCATTAAATTAACCATCAAATTGAAATCCTTAGTTTCAATATCGACTCATTATTTCTCGTCATTAGCACTGATTAGACAGATCACAGTTATTTTCTGTTTTGTCTACGGTTGGCCAGTTCTATATTATTAATAAGCATACAAGGATGACATTATTATATGTGCATCTATGTTTCCCATCAGTATACTGATACGGTATTTGATTTCGTTACAAAGATGTTTGTAAACAAGTATACTACAATATAGGATAAAATGGGAAACAACACAGAAAAGTCAATACAGGTATGTTCTCGGCTACAATGTCACACTTTAACAACAAGGAAGTGTCTTTCTTGCATACATGTAGGGCTATTTTCCATGAACTTTGTACTTCTGTTGAGACTGTCATTGGTATATCACTCTCATCTACGTTTAATATATATTTTATCTTATGGCGATTTAACCCAATCACAGAAAGTATTCATTATATGTGATGAATATTTTCACACCTGTAACCGTCATAAAGTACTTAACATAAACAAATCAAGGATAGGCATAATGATTCTGATCTAAATGTGTCAGAAATTACTATAATACACGAAGTCAGATATGTTTCCTAATTCGGATTGAAACCAATATTGTTTACTACAACGGAACAATTCATAAATGTCACTATTACAATATATCAATATAAAAAGATGAGGATAAGACGTATAACCTATTGCGAGCCCAATTAGCGGATCTAGTAGGTTCCCACATCCACTCAAACCAGAACAGGCTTAAAATCTGGCGCACATTTCAACGTTTTGAAACATAAATAGAAAATCAAGTTTTTCGAGATATAAGACAAATGTAAAGTCTTGTGTATGCCCAATGAAAACTTTATAAACGAAGTATGCTTAATGAAAGAAAGTGATTTAGAATTTATATTAATTTCAACATCGGACCGACCACACCTCGAGATGCATGTATCTGTTAAATGCTGAGCACCAAGATTCTAGTCTTTGGTATGGCCTGGCCGGTGCTCGCATCACGATCTTCCGCATGTGAGGCGAACGCTCTACCACTGGACAACTGCTGCGATTTACTATTTAACATGTAATTTTTTATATGGTTATATATCCACTGTTTTGTTCTGAGAGAATTCCAACATATATGCGGGTGCTACAGTACAACCAATGTTTAGGTTGTACTAATTTAGTTAATAATGACAAATTTAGCTCAATTATGAAGAATACTCGGAGCTTTAATAGACCTGTCTCGAGAACCACTTATGAATGTTGTTTTTGAGAGGCCATCAGGTCGAGCTGGGATAGACCACTCTTAATATTGTCTCATGAATATGCATATCTACACCAGAACGAGGTTAGGAGCACGTCTTATCTTACAGCAACACTAGCGTACATAGAGATGACATGGCTATTTCCGATAATAATTGAGATATAAGTCTGACTACATCTGTTAATTTAAATTTGTTCACAGTTTGATTAATGTAAAGGTCAAAATACAATATTTAATTATTGATTTAAGTAGTTCATAATTTGAAAATTAAGTTTTTATATCATTCAGCATATGTATTTATATACTGGTTAAACCGTGTTTTATGATCTGATAACTGAATGTATTTACAAATTCTCAGGGGTGTCGGGGATGGTGGAAAGGGTCTGCTGTGAATCAATTCATTCACATCTGACCTGTGTAAACATTCCTGAAAATAAAGACAAATAAACACCTCTCTTTGAAAGTGATTTAGAAGGGATATAAACAGTCTGTATAATGTCAGGTTCCATGAATATTTGTACCTTACAATGTGCCTTACCATAAGTGTCTATTGTCTCGAACACAACAGAACAGTTAACCATTTTAATTTTGTTCAAATCCTTCTATTCTTTTTTTTATAAAACAAAAAATAATATGGGGGGAGGGGATATGGCATAATAGGGGGTGTAACAAATCACAGAGAAATACTGAAAAAATATATAAAATAAAGGCAATTAAAGTTTTAATAACTTAATATACATGTTCGAACTCATCTTATTACAAGTATGTCTCAATACAATGTCGACATTTAAATACAGCTTAAAATTTACTTTACATATCAGTTATACAGACAGGAGCAGAGTAGACCCAACTCATTCGGAAGCTGATTGTTAGTGTTTGTTAATATTAACATTGACATGTAGTCATATAGTGGGAGTTATACATTTTCTAGATTGTCAAGTGCAGTCCTGCAATATATACTTTACAGGTGTACCAATTTATGGATAATTTATTTCTGACTTTTTTGTGTCTCTATCATCATGTTTTCCATGTTTTATCTATGTTCTCCAGCATATCAATATACTATTGATTGGATTGGATTCTTCTGGTTTACAGTGCTGAATTTATTCATTATTAATACAGTCCATTCTCACCCTAAAATGAAAGATACAAATACTATTCAATATTCTAAAATATGACAATAAATTGTTATATATAATACTATGTTCACATGTCTATAAAATTATATTTATAAGGCGTAATACGGTAACACAAATTGTTTCACTTCTCTTTCTTTATATAACATAATGTGTTGTTACATGCTGCAGTTTATGCATATATTAAAGAAAAAATAGATGTTTTTAAAGTTTGTATTGATTTCAAATAAAAAACAAACAATAATAATATATTTAAAATTCATAACAATAATAAATAGACATGTAAACATGATAACTTATTTTGCTTTATACAATTTGTTATTACACAGGTCCCTTAATAATGTTATGAAAACCAAGGGAAGAATCTGATATACTATATGATACAAAAATCTTTTGTCCAGGTCACAAAATATTACCCCAAGTTTATAGGGGTGTAGCCATTTTCCTATGTAGTTATATAGTCGTCTGCTATTCAGCTGGTAGTGTGATGAGCTCCTTACCTCGCTTTGATAATGGAAAGTCTGGCATGCTTATAATTTGAGACAGGCCTATTGCTAGCGACTAAAACAGTATATCCACTGCACTATCGCTCCGCTCCATATTTGAGATATAATGGTAATACAATTACTGTATCATTCGGTCATCCCTTAACAGAAGCTACAATTGTAACGTTATGCACATAAGCAAAACGAAAAGGCAATAACTACACACATAGATCTAGAGAAACGATACTTATAATATCAATATCACAGTAAACATAAATATTAACATCGCTTGTAATATCAAACACCGATAATGCACAAACGGGAATTACATACATGTTATTATTAACAATGCTTTTAAATTGACGCGATCAAATGCCGATTAAAATGTCATGCATTATGCAATTGTATAGTGCACCAACGATGAGATGTTCGTAAACTATAAATGCGATCCTTGTTTATATAAGCGATCCTTGTTATATAAGTAACCAATTCGCCATACGATCAGTTTAACACAACAGAAATGGGGATTTCCCTACCTTGGTGATGTCTCTAAAATTAGAATGTCATTGATTGAAAACAAACTAGTTGTAAATACGAATACAAATTATATTCCAATCAGTATAAACTACCATTTTCATAGCAAAACTGTGATCGTATTATATCAACAGTATCATATGAACAGTTAGAACGATTAATACTAATATAGCGTACGTGTACAGCTTAGATATAAAAACAGACATATTGGAAACAAACTATAACCCCACTCCCAATCTAGTTAACATGGAGTCCACAGTTAGGCAAATCGATACTGCCGATATATTGTGTAGGTACATCTCACAATTATTGATTTAACTACATATGCCATAATGGCTTGTCTAATGAAATGACTGTATACGTATTTTGACTCGACCCCTCGATCTACTTGTTGAGAAAACAGAGGCTACAGTTCGGCACTTACTTCGGTAACGTGTTGATCAGATAATCAGACGAATAAAACACAACAAAAAAATCCTAGCAAGCAACGGAGTGCAAACAGTGTGTATTATTAAATAATTATTGGGATACACCATTACTCATGTTACACCGTTTATAAGGAACAATTGCAAAGAATCGATATCATCTTAACCAATGTGTGCAAGTGTTGCCACACATATCCAAACTTTAATTATACAATGCAGTTCAAACGGCATTTATAAACGGCTCTAGACCTAACAGTCTCATGTTCGAACACGGGCTACGTAACTTTTTATGAGGTATGATATTTTGAATAAACAGTAAGTATATGCTCGGAAAGGCTTAAATACACCATATATGAACCACCGTCATTCTGTTAGTAACTGGAAACTTACTCGCATAAAGATTTTGAAACGAGCGGGACTCGAACCTACGACCTTAGCGGTGAGAGGTAAGTGATCTCGAGACGGCGCCTTAGATCACTCGGCCACGGAGGTCCCCTCTCAGTAGTGAAAATAAAACTCTGATTAGTTTGAATGTGACTTAATGCTGTATGTTTAGTCAAACTTATATTAATTTGTATAAAGAGCCTATATTACCCTGACGTGTGAGAAATGAAATACAGAACAATGTTTATTATATATACCATATAATACTTGCGTGTGTGTGTTATATATTTACGAGAATACCTAATAAGCCCATGTTCTATTCCTGGATACATTTATGTAACTTATTGTATACCTGTGTATGTATATATATTACAGTATATAATGATATGTGTACGTATATATATATATATATATATATATATATATATATATATATATATATATATATTATATATATATATGTGTGTGTGTGTGTGTGTGTATAGAATACAAAGGCTTACATACAATGTATAATCTCTCGGTACTATTGTATAAACTGTTATTATTTTGAATGAACTATTTAGACTTGGCTATAAAAGTTCCAGAGATCGTGGGGTGGGGGGTGTTTATTTACCATTTATGTCCAAAAGGTTTGAGACTTGTTTCTAGATTAATTTGATTCATTTCTTACTAACCGCTGTTCGGACGTTTGGTCACAAATCCAAGATGGCCACCAAAATGACTGATAAACATTAAAATATGTTGTATGTCCAGAAACGTTCAGGCTATTATATTGTATTGTATATTAAACAAAACCTTTACAACCAGAATCGAGTTGTATGTGTGAGAAATAGAATACATAACATTTTCAACGTTTTATGTGACATACATGTACTTTATATGATATATATGATACCAATAATAAAAAAAAACAGTAACATTTTATTTCATAAAAAAAACAATAGGTTTTCAGTATATCTCATCTATTATAATATATAAAGGAATATATGCATAAACTGTAAGTTGGCAGTAATGATATATTTTAATAGGGTTTAACGCCACATTTCACGTTATATAAGACATACCCAGTTTTATTTGTGGAGGAAGACCTCATAATGAATCTGAATAGAATCACCGTCCTTCCGCAATTAACTGGCAAACTTTCTTATATAAGTTAATTATCATATTAATGTATAGCATATGTGCCTGTATAAGTTGTATGCATGAGATATTCAGCACAGTTTATGATGTTTTGTTTTTTTATAATCCTGAGTACGCAATATGAATGTTATGCCTGCTTGAATATACTTTGTATATGTATGTGACGTGGAGTACGCCCGGATAGTGATACTTACATTTACATATATAGCTATAAGCCATACAATAATGTAATGCTGTTTATGTCATATATAATACTGGGTGTACCGTTGTTATGTTTGTATACCTTAATGTACTGCATTTATGAAAGATGCAAAATGGTAATGCTGTTTATTTTATATCATTATGAATACTTCAGTTTGATTGGTTGAAAACAGAACTAATCAGGTCAAATAAAATTAACTATTGACCACTTATTCCTTCAAATGCTCGCCAAAATTACTAGTTCAAAGTGCAAGGGTAAATACATACTTAAAACTGACACTGAAGTGACATGTATACTCATTCTGTTCAAACCTGTTCAACCAAATGTTCTATCCCTTTGTGTAGAGGTTATTCAACTGATTTTTTTCCGTTACTGAAAACAACAGAAACTGGTAAATAAATGTATCATTACATTTCGTGAAGTAAAATTGACACGGAATTATCATTTTTCAATGCAGAAATATATCTACATATTAAATGAAAGAGTTTCTACAATTAGTGTGATGTGTCCGAATAATGACATCACATTGATTACGT
Source organism: Panopea generosa (assembly GCA_029582155.1). Lineage (NCBI taxonomy): Eukaryota > Metazoa > Mollusca > Bivalvia > Adapedonta > Hiatellidae > Panopea > Panopea generosa. Next base: position 24,895,362 of record CM055894.1, on the reverse strand, counting down.
ATTGACGCTGATGACTTAGCGTTGTTTTACTTAAGTGTGGATACATGAGGTGGTTTTGTAATTAAACTATGAATCATAAATTTTAAGCAGATACATTTTTATTCAAGATATGCAGGAAATTCATCATTAAGAATGTAACAATTGCACTTATTAGTGGAAAACAGGCATTCAAATTGTACACAATGTGTTTACTCTTGTTCAATATAATAAAACAACTATCTAGTTTAATCGTTGAAATTATTCATATTCGAAAAATGACTATTGACCAAAAGAAGGGAACTATTTACCACGACTTCATCATGACTTCATTTCGGTGAAAATGTCCTGTTTAGGGTCAATAGTGATTTTCATTGAATAAATATTTTTAACGATTGACCACTTAAACGGTAAATGATTATGTACATAAAGATTTTACATATATACCCCATACGTAAAGGTAATAGTGATTGTTTTATATATAATATTGAGAGTACCATAGATAAAATCATATGCAAAATGATACAGCATACACGAGCCATGCAAATAGGTAAATGCTGTTTATATCCTATATAATATTAATTGTACCATATTTATGATTAACTGTCTAAATAAACAGCATTTATGAGCCTTGCAAAAACGTTATGCTGTTTATTTCATATAAGATATTGAGTGTACCACAGTTAAGATCATATGTTTAAATATACAGCATATATGAGCCATGCAAAACGGTAATGCTGTTTAATTCATATGAATTATTGAAAATACATGTACAATATACCACATTAATGAGTGTATGCCTAACTATACTGCATATATGAGCCATGCAGAAATGTCATTCTGATTATTTCCTATATAGTATTGAGTGCAATACATTTATGATTGTATGCCTAAAGATACTGAATATATGACCGACGCAAAACGGTAATGCTGTTTATATCATAATTATATGATACTGAGAGTACCATATTTATGAGTGTATGCCTAAATATACTGCATCTATGAGCAATACAAAAAGGCAATGCTGTATATTTCATATATAATATTGAAAGTACCATATTTATGAGTGTCTGCCTATATACACTACATATAAAGGTAATGTTATTTGATACATATAAACTACTGAGTGTACCATAAGTTATGAGCATATGCCTAAATAAATTGCATATATGAGCCATGCAAAAAGGTAATATCATTTATTTAATATATAATATTGAGAATACCATTTTGATGGTTATCAGCCTAAAGGTACTAAATATATGAGCCATGCAAAAAGGTAATGCTGTTTATTTAAGTCATATACTGAACCGTTAGGTATATGCATTAATCTTAAGTTGTAGACTGAATCATTAAGTACATGCATTGCTCGTAAGTTGTAGATTGAACCGTTTGTTATATGCATTGGTTTTAAGTTGTAGACTGATATGTTAGGCGTATGCATTGATCTTAAGTTGTAGACTGACCCGTTATGTATATGCATTGGTTTTAAGTTGTAGACTGATATGTTAGGCATATGCATTGATCTTAAGTTGTAGACTGACCCGTTAGGTATATGCATTGCATTAATTTGTAGTTTGATCCGTTAGGTATATATATTGATCTTAAGTTGTAGACTGATCGGTCGGTATATGCATTGCTCTTAAGTTGCAGATTGAATCGTTAGGTATATGCATTGGTTTTAAGTTGTAGACTGATCCGTTAGGTATATGCATTGTTCTTAGGTTGTAGACCTGTCCGATAGATATGGTCTGTAGAACGGACCCATCTCTCCCGATCGGGTCCGTTAAAAAGCAATGTTGGGAAAGCCACATTTCAGCACGTTACACGTTGATTTGTCAGTTACTTCCAATGAAAGTTTGAATGACGCCACAGTATGGTAAGAGTTCATTTGCTACGAATTCTGGGACAGGCATGGAATGTCCTGCTTTTTGATAGACCTGATTCGGGAGAATATCAGTTTTGGGATAGACAACGATAGATATATGTTGTATGTGATCTTAAGTTGTAGACTGGTCCGTTAGGTATATGAAATAATCTTAAGTCGTATACTGGTTTCGTTTTTCTCGAATGTTTAGAGAGGATTTTGCTTGAAATAATTTCTGTGCATCAGGATTTTATAAACATAATTTAACGCTGTTGAATGCTATTTTTAAGGTTTTAAATATCACCACTTTCTGATTCAAAAACATACTCTACAACTGTGCAAACGGCGCTAAAATATGACGCTATTTCGTTTTGTAGATCTACTTTGATTGTGATGCCTATGTCCAGTTTTTAAATATAACCTCATTAAATTGAATGATAATCGTACGTGTGGACCATATTGAAATGTTTAGTTGTTTGAGATATAGGTCTCACTACACAGTTAAAGTTTGTTCTTTGTTCTATATAAAATAAGGAATAGGATTTCCACGGTAAAAAAAACAGAATTTCACATAGAATTATCGTTTAAGTATTTTTTTATTCATAGCAGGAATGTAAACCCACATAAAAATGCACAATAACTGGTAGGTTGACCAGGTCTTTTTAAAGAGGGTGCAGTGACACCCTGAGAGTTTTTGAAAAAAGAAGTCTTCAAATGTTCATAAATCACGTGTTTAACACCATGCAGTGATGTCTTATTGCAGTATATGCTATGTATGCTATGCCAACGTTTGCTCTACTTATCTGCAGCAAGAAATCACAACCACTATGAACCATTTTGAAAATATTTCAAAACCAAATTACATAGGCCTTTTTAAAGCGTAAGAATCATGTTACCGTGGGAATAAGGGGGCGTAATTGTGTAGTGAGACGTTTATAGTCACTATATGACCGCTCTCATCCAATAAAAAGGCGGGATAATTGCTGGATATTAAATCAATGTAAATAGAAAATATATTTTCCACTCCATTATCAAACGAAATGTAAAAATTATGTAAAAAGTATACTCAGCGAAGGACTTGGGACACATTAATACATTGATGCTTGTCACTGTAATTTATATAGCACGTCAAAGTCATGATTTTTATTAATGACAAACTTAACAAAAAAAGAGTGTAAATCATTAAATGAGGATACAAATATATGTACAGATCTATGATTCATACCTCATATCTCATCGTGATTTTTGTCCTAATATTTCTTAACATTAGATTATTAGAAAATAACAGTTAAATTTAACAATGAAAAATATAATATAGTATAAAAAAATATGTATATTAACGTACATACACCCTACATAATTTTGTACACGACTATGACTAGAAGGAAGTCATTAGTATTTAAAACAGATACGTGAATAAATCCACAGTGACTATTAACTGAACAATGACGGTATACGCAATTAATAGCAACATATCACATGCGTTTGTGTCAAGATGTTTACATATGTATCCTGTAGCATGCAGGTTACAGTAATGGCACACAATACATAATTAAACGTTTAGCCGCAGAAAAAGAAAATACGTGTGTTCTATAAATGAAAAATAAGATTACAAAGATGAATTACAAATGAAAGATCATGCTCACGTGCGTGCAAACACAAGGATATTAGCAACCACGAATTGTGATGTTGCATAAACTGGTAACAATACCAAACTGCAAGTCATATTTTGTAAGAAGTTTGTGTAAATCATGAATGCCAACTAATATTTGATGATCAAAATTATAGAAGCTCACAAATATGTTAGCAAACACAATTGTCGCATAATATGTATTCGGAAATCTGAAAATAAAGTTCAGAAACTTTAATTTTTGTAGTCAATAATGGATTTCATCAAACGATTTTCCAAGGACACCAAGTGACTTATTAGCATTGGCACAAAACGGCAACATTTGAATACATTGCATAAAGTGCCGATGAGCTCGTTACATCTAATGAAAACTAGCTTGCATAAGAAATAATCAAAACTGCAACATATAGACGGTTTGTGGTTTAAATGCCAAGTAAAATGCTTGGTGTTAGAATTTAAAAGTCTCTATATGTCATTTATGATATTGTTTGCTAGTATGCTAGTATTTCCTCCTGTTTGACTTCTTATTATTTACATTTACATTTTTTATCAATTTACTACAGTAATGGAAAACTTTTTAAATAGGGCTTTGTCAATGAAGTACTCTTTTCAGAACCTATTTTGTGTAATAAGGTGGTTCAGATGTGCCGTTTTGGTGGGTTCATATATCTACTTTAACTTAAAGTCGGGTCCTGACCCCCCTAAATTAGAAAAAAAGCAAGACTTATCCTCTCACAAAACATATTTGAGAAAAAATCACTGATATCACCGATAGTTGAATTAGACCTGACCCGTGGAATAACGTTACTCTTGTTAACACATTTTTTTTCTTTCTTTCCACTCAATATGATTTCCCACCCAGTCACATTATAGTTATATTGGGTCGACCACACCTAGAACTATCCTCTAAATACTGAGTCAATCAATGAAGCGACTAGTACCATTGTTCAGATATTTGGTATGACCAAGCCGGGTCTCGAGCCCACGACCTTCCGAATGCAGACACTCTATCGCTAGACCACGCTGCGGTTATGTGAAATAACGTAAATGATAACTTGATCTCAGTATATCCGTAAACGTCTGGAAAATATTCAGCGTCTATTCCGGACATCAACGATTAAACTCGGGCAAGCGGTTATGTTTAAAACTTCGATTTATAAAGCGTATCTTGTTGTATTCCTACATAGCACAGTGGTTACATATAGGGATTGCTGCATTGTTGTGGCGTGTTGTTTTTTGTTTACATTAACCTAGTAACACCATTTTTCATACAGTGCCCCATAAACGGCTTCTCATATCCATATAAAAAAAAGTTTCCAACAAAATGGAAAAAAATATTTCTCCATATATGTATTTATGTGCATGTATTTGCACATGTCAGGCGATCATTCTAATACTGAAGGATGACGGAATTGACCGAGTATATATGATTGAATAGGAGATAATTTCCGTAAGCGAAGCAGCAAATTTACATATCATACTATTTTATATTGAGACATTGTACCACCACTGAAAACAAGAAATGTTTCCGTACCGGTGGGATAGTCACAATTGTCGATTATGAATAATCCTTGTGCCTACTTTAAAAATGCACTTCTTTATTTTAATTAAGAACTTACACAGAATATATATACGTCCAACCTTTAATGCACATATTTTGTATTTGAATGGCATTATTGATGTGTTTTTAACATTTTGAAAGCATTGTCATGTTTTAGTGGAAAGAGATCATGGCGAATAAGGTAAAACACTTTAAAAGAAAATGAAGTATAATATTATCATCTGATCGCAAATAACTAAAGTATGCAACATATAACATGTAACCATTAAACTACCAGTGGAAGAGGATCGACGGGTCGTGGGTTCGATCCTCCGCCAAGACTATTCGTAATATCCAAAAACAAGACAGTTTAATCGCATACGCGTAGTAATGGTTCCAACGAGGTAAAATAAGGAAGGAAAATTATATCAAAGTCACTACAGGTGTAATCCAAAAGAATCAGTTATTAAAAGCTATACTATATAGTTAATGTTTTACCACCTAATTTTCTTACTCGGCACTCTACTAAAAGTGAAACACTGTTAGAACAGTGCAATTGCGTACATAAATAAACAGTCAACAAATGAAAACCAGATACCTGTAACATATCCCACCAACCTGAGTATTGTGTTACAAGCAAAACAATAAGTACAAGGTAATTTCTTGTTAGAAAGTTTGAATTCTTTGTAATCAAAACAATCTTTCTTAATCTAACTTTACTCAAATGTACTCTTTAGAAATAAATTCGTAATGTGACCGAATTGTGTAAATATATGCGCATAAATTACATTTTAGCAACACTGTCAAGGTCCTTCAATGTGCTTTCAGTCCTGTTTTGATGGGAAATTACATTTTTTTTTCATTCAAGTATACATTTATAGGGGATTTATCACCGGCGCAAAGCAAAGTATTTCCGGTTTATGCACAGGTGAGTCAAGGACTGTAACCCATACAACTTAAATAGTTGGTTCCCACGGTTGGTCAAAAATGGTGCAGGACGGCAACCAAAAAATGAACTGGAGGAGTTAGCTCCCTTGACAAAAAAAGTGCACGTTTGGCTAAACCAAATAACTTACTCTTTCCATACTTCAAAAAATAGTCCGAACAGTATATGCAGAAATGTTACGATAAAACGCATTATTTCGTTACATACACGATATTTTTTTTATGATTAAACACTATATATGTATATACAATTCATGTATTCTTATTGAATGACATTGATAAATAACAGTTTCGAATCTACCATTCGAACAACATGACAGCAGCTAAGGGATGCCAGCCGACATATTGATGTCCTGGATCTTAGTACAATTATACGTATAGATAAAGGCTGGTACACTTGTTATTTTGCCCGCTACGACAGTTGTACTAATTAATCAGTTATTGAAGATGCACGGTCTTGGAAGTATTGCCACTTACAAAATAATGCTTCGTGGACAAGTATCGATAGTTTTCGTTACAGATCGTGACACCGTAACAGTTGTGTTGTCATATCTGTACTGTATTATGTGACGTAATTAACACTGACAAAACATGATATCTTCAGTCAGTCAGTCTATGTTTGTTTAACCTCACAACTTTTCTCTAGGCATTTTGTCGTCTACATATACAGTGCTAATTTTAAAAATAATGGAATCAAAACTGTATTTATAACATGACTTACCTTGTTTCAAATATTTTTTTCTGCTAAAATTGATATGGTAGTCTAGTTGTTAGCAGGGGTATTTTTTTATTTGTTAGTATGGGGTAAATCGTGTCGCCGTTGTCAGGAAACATTATTGCTTCAGGATCCAGGGGCCTCCAGTTTCATCCTCGGTTGGGTTTCATCACAGTGCCTTATTCGAGCAAGCTGCCTGATGCGGCTGTACATTGGCAGTTTTTCATCGGCGTTGCATATCGCGATACTTCATTTTCAGAATGATAGTGCCAGCTAGTGATGCACCGGTTGACAATACTGACTCGGACTATTATGCAGCCTAGTGATGCATCGGTTGAAAACATAGTATCAGACTATTGTGCAAGCTATTGATGCACCGGTTGACAACATAGTATAATACTATTGTGCCAGTTAGTGACGCACCTGTTGACAACATAGTATCAAACTTGTGCCAGTCAGTGATGCACCGGTTGACAACATAGTATCAGACTATTATGCCACCAAGTGATGCATCAGTTACCAACATAGTATCAGACTAGTGTGCCAGCTAATAATGCACTGGTTGACAACATAGTATCAGACTATTGCGATAGCTGGTGATACATCGGTTGACAACATAGTGTCAGACTATTGTGCCAGCTAGTGATGCATTGGTTGACAACATAGTATCAGACTTTTGTGACAGCTAGTGAGTGGTGCACCGGTTGACAACATGCTAGCAGCCTATTGCAACAGCTAGTGATACATTGGTTGACACCATAGTAATAGACTTGATGACAGGGAAAACATATCTCTATAGAAATGATTGTTTTTATCTGTATGAAAATACTGAGGCAACTAATAGCATCTTGCTTCTTAAGTACATTTTACAGTGATCTTTTTTCAATCATTGTATTCGAAATGAAAGTGAACAGCATGTTATTTCTCAAAGCTACAACAGTAGAACATATGAAGACGTGATCACCTCTATTAGCAACCACACATTTCCTTACCTTTTTTTTATATTCATATACTCCTATGTTAATATAATTTCTTTAAAATGCAGAGTAGACAGATTGGTTGGAACTGTTTAAATACTTCAAAAGCAGCATTTAGATTAAACAGTTGTAATACCATGCCATTCATTTGATACTTTGGTCGTTTAGGCTTAATTAAAATATTTAGTAGGGCTGTGTATTGCTTGAGAAATGGTGATGACGGGGCTGGAGATCGAATATACGATCTTCCACAAGCGAGGCAGATGATCTACCACATGACCACTGGTTCGGTTTTACAGGATGGGGGATTTCCAGTAAATATTTTACTAGCTCCTCTTCAACACTGATTGTATGTTAAAGCAAGCACAGTACTGAACATGCATACTTCTGTGTTTAAAAATGATTTTAGTTGGTTACTTGCTTGTATTGCAATACCCTTGATAAATACAGTTGATTAAGGCATGTTATACACAATATGCCATATTGTGATATAACACAATTTCACTATATTGTTACAGTCCTACATTTCCAGTTGATCCACAACAATCCTGCTGGTTGGAAACTTTTTGAACCCCCCCCCCCCCCCCCCCCCCACACACACACACACACACAATTGTTGTTCATTCAATATATTTTAGGGGTTTGCTTGTCCTTTCTCTGTCCATATCCTTTAAAAGGATTTTCAGATTGATTGCAAATTAAAAAAGTCCCCCTACCTACCTACCCACCTCCTATCTGGTATGGGTTGGAAGCGGCAAACAAACAATTTTTAAGGGTGGTCTTAGTTATCACATATTCAGATAATATACCGGTAATATACTCTTGGTTTGTGGTGTCGGGGTACATCTCTATAGTGTAAGCTAGCACACTTTTCTGTTTGAAAAGAGCTCCAGGTTCAAGTCCCGGTGGGGATCTTGACACCCTTACAAAGTTGTACAAACTAAAAACTCCATTATATTTGTCAAAATTTAAATAAAAGTGTAATAGATGGTGTAAATACAATGCCAACCTTTCTTTACCAAGACTGTTCACATGAGTGCCCATAGCCAATTGACACATGATAATATGAATGTAAGTGTTGTTTAAAACATTCTGTACAAATTATTTTACCAAATAATTCTTGAAGGACTGCACCCAAATATGTACATCTATGGGTTGTTGTTTTACTACCAGGAATTTAACCATAATAAGTGATATTACTTAATTGAATAGGTGATATCATTTAAAGTACAAGTGATATCATTTATTCGAATATAAATAAGTGATATCCTCTATTCAAATAAGTGATATCACCTATATGAATAAGTGATATCTCTTATTAATATGGTTCAAAAGGAAAACAGCACCCCAAATACACAAAATCTTTAAGGTGATATATTTCAAAATGTGGATTATTCAACCAGTTAATGGTTTATGTCACTGGTTCAACCGAATTTGAAAAATTAAGTATTACTGTATACCACTTATGAAGACTGTTACACTAATATATAATTAATGAAACACATAAAAAATATTTGGTGGCAATTTATTCCCTAAACAAAAATAGATTTGACACAAAGTAGCACCTCTGCACAATAAGTCAATTTGCATCCCGCTATATACCTTTGGTAACAAATGGTTATATGTCTTTGGTATCCTAGAAAAAAACATCCCCAGGTTACTCATTATCCTTCTTTGTCTTTTGGCACTCTAGATTACAGCAAATATACAACATAAAAATTTAAGAAATACTAAAATAACATGTCTTTATTTCTGGTTACTTGGTTATCCTTCTTTGTGCGGAGCGCGTGGTCCAGTGGTAGAGCACCAAACCCATGATCAGAGGGTCGTAGGTTCGATCTTCTACCATGGCTCCTCGAGCAAGACACATTCCCGCATATGCTTAATACTGGTTCTAACAAGGAAGTCTTTGAGCGTGATTTGTCTAAGTTGTAAGAACTTGTTTCACAGTCAAAGTAAAAATAAATAAGTTTAAACAAATCCTTCCTTATCTTTGGTAACTGATGGTTACAACAGCAAATAGTCAACATCCAAGCATGGACCTACATATATTCTATATACTTCTTTGAGCGGACTTGCACTTGGACTTACAAACAGACTTACATATTTTGGGCCATATATGAAACGACAAAAATGCTATATTTTATGGCAATTTATTATTTTGACAGTTATAAATCTTATCCTGACACACTGATATTAAATAATCTACATATATACATTAATTGAAATTGATAAATCCCCATTTAGGCAGTGCCTTATTTCATATTATTTTGACATTTATAAATCTTATCCTGACACACTGATATTAAATTGATCTACATATACAGTGATTGAAATTGATAAATCCCCTTTTAGGCAGTGCCTTATTTCATATTAGGGGTCGTAACCGAAATCGCCCTAAGGGCGAGTTCGTTTACGAACCCGTTACGGTATCACTCGAGCGACATCTAGAACTCAGTGAGAAGTGGTGCATTTTAAAAAAAAACTCGACGACCTTTAACCCATACGTTTCCTCGTGACTATTATTCCAAATAAAATAAAACTAACAAAATCTTGTTTCAAAAGAATTACTGTAATAATAATATTAAAATAATTAAACTATTTTGATAAATAAAATTCTAAGCTTTAGTTGATAATTAAAATACCAAACCAGACGACAAAGTTATTGCTCTGCAGTAAATATGTTTCGCAAAGTTTCGGTCAAAGTAATTGCGGGTAAAATGAAAAGTATTCCGATTGCTGTTTATAGGATATTTTTTTGCGTTTTCAACAGTTCGCTGGTGTTTTTAAAGGTAAATATACGTGTATAGATAATTGTTGCGTAGTATCGTATCATTTTTGTCCTGGAAATGGCTCTCAAAATAACCATGTCCATTTTGCGAGAGTAGAAAATAAATGAACAATTGTTTGATGTTTACAGTTGTATGACGCCGTAACGTATTTTCGATCATGACCTGAATTCGATCACTTCCGAGAATTATGAATATCGCTAAAGTGACATCGGTCAACCATCCAAGTACTTACCTTGCACAACGTTGCTTAACCATGTCGCTGTAAATGCTAGATTAACAGAAAAGACTGTTGTTAGTGACCTATATGTACACTTTAGACTACACTCTTCCCCTCTTTACCCCTACCTTTAGGGCTTATACCTGACAGCACAGCCTGTGGCTTTCAGCAGTTTATGGCCATATCCCAACCCATTCCAAAGAAAGAGAGATTCGTGCAGGCACAGGTTAGAAAGTTTATCCTTGTTTCCATTAAAGTAACATCGGTCACCCATCCAAGTACTAACACTCCCCTATCCCCTAACACTGTACATCGTTGCTAAACTTCCAATACAGTCAGTGCACTTTAACTACATCACTGTAAAAGCTAGCTTAACAGCAAGACTGTTGTAAGTGACCAATGTACATTCACTTCATCGGGTATGGTATTCAATTTCCTGCATAATTGGCAATATTTACAAATAGTATCCACATGGTTGATTGTTTCATCGGCAATGTTGGTGATATATCTGATATTGATTAGTGTTTTGTCTACAATTGCAGTGCTCCAAGAATAGGATAGCCCGATGCCCGGTGCTTGTCAAATCTGGATCCGAACATGTGCCTTTTTCAAAGTTACTTGCCCGTCGGGCTTGTCTTATAAATCGGACAAGCTAGTTTGCACAATACACAGGTCTGCAAATATTTCTATTCGAAACGACACAGGTCAAACTGTTGTTTAAAGACCAAAACTAATCAGTATAAACAATTGACCCCTGCGGTGTTTATCATACCACATGCCCGATAATGCGACTTTGGAAAACCTCTCATGCATATTCATTTATCTATTGTAATTCCTCTAATGTGATTGGTGGATAGCTTTGAATATAAAGAAATCTATTTTTAATAACCGCTCTGATTGGTCGGATATCTACGCCCAAGGTAACACGTTTCTAACCACCTACCCGAGCAAAGACTAAAAAAAAGACGATGACATAATTCGCGGGTGTTTCTCAAATTCTCCATTTTGAAGAGTATAAAATTACCTCCCTTCGCCAAAATGGTAACGATTTCTAAAATCTGATAATGTATTTGCAGATAATTTGCGATCGATCGCGTTATGTAAAATGTCAGTGTTAGGTTCTGGTAATTTTATAAATATTTCGTAGATTTACAATAATTGGAACTGTATACGTATATAAATTTTCTTCTGTTAAAACGTGAAAGTTGATATTGAAATTGAGTTTACAGTAAAGTAAAATATGGGTGGGGTATTAAATTAATAAACATTGCTTTTTGGTTGTGTAGTTTCAGCGTATATTCTTTTGGCATGATTTAAATATAGTATTGAGAACAACAAGATGAATTATGTGGGTGTTTTTTTTTAATATTTGAAATATAGTTGACTAGTTGCACTTTCTAGATATTTGAAGACTATCATAGACTGCATTTATTTATTATATTGCCAAGTTCTCTTGGATAGATTGAATAGCTTTGTAGGCTTGACATTGCCATTATTGTATTTTATGACAGCAATAATTAGAAAACAAGAGAAAGATATTTAAAATAATGTTTTAAATATATACTCCTGCTCCCACACTGCCACTGAATCGACAGAACAGAAATGATTGTCAATAAAGAACAATTGATTGATTGATTGATTGATTGATTGATTGATTGATTGATTGATTGATTGATTGATTGATTGATTGGTTAAATATTTAGCATCTTTTTTATGCTAATAAAGAACAAAGCTTAAATACAACATACTGATAGAGACATAGTTCTCCAGAAATTCTCTCACTTCTCCCGGTCTTATTCAAACTATCAAACGTGTGATTTAGACATGCATAATGTTATGGGGAGCTAACCCTACATAAAATTAATACATTTAATTCTATGTTTTCATATTTCATATTATACCGCAAGGTGTATTGGTAATAAAAATCTGGGCATGTTAACCGTTGATCAGGGTAAGTTATTATTCAGATTATTAGATTGAAAAAATCTACTTGCCCTGGGCTAGTCCCAATTTTTTTTTCTTGGAGCACTGAATGGTTTTAATTAAATTGAAATAAACTAATGCTAAATATTTGATTACTCATTAATACTTTTCAATTACATAATAATAGCCCTAGTTAGTTCAACAGACCATAACTGGTTCTCACCTATCCACAATTGTCAGTGTTCTTGCTGTATATTTGGTGTGCCACATAACATTATACTAAATTAAGGTTGATGAAACCACTACCTGTTTTTAACACAAAATTAAAGTAGATGGACTGGTAGGTTGATGAAACCACTATCACCCGTGGGCCACAGCATGTGAAATTGAAGCTACAGTCTGACCAAAACTCACAGTGTGTTGAGAAACATAAACTGCAACCAATTGTTTTTAGCTCACCTGAGCCGAAGGCTCACAGGTGAGCTTTTGTGATCGCCTGGTGTCCGTCGTCCGTTGTTAACTTTTACCTTTTAAAAACTTCTCCTCTGAAACCACTGAGCCAATATTGATATAATTACACAGAAATATTCCTTGGGTGACCAAGTTTGTTCAAGCCATTTTGATTCGTCAAAAAACATTGCGGCCAGGGGGTGGGATTAGTTTACTATATAAGCTATAGTAAATACTTAAAAAATCTTCTTGTCAGAAACTACTGGCTCAATTTTAAAATAACTTCACAGAAATGTTCCTTGGGTGACTCTCTACCAAGTTTGTTCAAGCCATCTTGATTCGTCAAAAAAAATGGCAGCCAGGGGATGGGGTTAGTTTTATGTCAAATTACTCTCCCTGTTTTATAGCATAAATGTCTGTATATAGCAATTATTATAAGAAGAGGTAATAAACTCTTTAAATAAACTTTTTTTTTGCTATTATTATATTATATTATACCAGATATAAGTTTTAAAAGATAATTCATCATAAAAAGATGAATGATACAAGTATAATCAATGATTGAAATATTATTCATATTATTCAAATATCATGAACCATTTTTAGCTCTACTGGCCAAAGGCCAGAAGTGCTTATGCGATGACGTGTTGTCTGTCGTCTGTTAGCAGCACTTTCTCTGAAACCACTAGGCCAATTAAACTGAAACTTCACATGCATGTTTCTGTTGCATGGGAGACTATACAGAAGATTTTTTTTTTTTCGATCTGAAATTCAAGATGGCCGCCGTTACTAAAAATATTCCAAAATTTAAAAAATCTTCTTCTCATGAATGGCGCAACAGATTTTCAAAATGTTTATGTAGTAATGATGACCAACTATAGTATTGTTAGATTTGTTCAAATGGTGTCCCTAGGGTTAAATATGACCCCGCCCCGAGAGTTCAATTAGGAGACACATGTCACTATAATATTTTTATATTTTTTTTAGAAATGGAAATGATTTTGCCTATATCTTCACAGAAACATTGTTTGGTGAAGGAGGTTCAGATTTGTAAAAATGAATGGGTTCCACTGTCTTAAGGGGTAAGGAGGGGCCCCAAAAGGGTAAAAATGGGGAATTACTAAAATCGTTTTCTTGAGAACCGGTATGTCAGATATGTTCATATTTGGCATAAATTATCCCTATGTGTAGGGGTTTGATTGCAGATAAGAATTAAGGGGCTAAAATTTATAGGGGCCCTGTAAGGGGACTAAGTATTTTACATAGGGATACTATGGGAAAACAAAAAATTCTCTTTTTCTTTCATCCTTTCTGAAACCACTAGGCCAATTAAACTGAAACTTCACATGCATGTTTCTGTTGCATAGGAGACAATACAAAAAGATTTTTTTTTCGATCTGAAATTCAAGATGGCCGCCGTTACTAAATATAGTCCAAAACTTAAAATCTTTTTTCTCATGAACGGCCCAATATATTTTCAAAATGTTTATATAGTAATGATGACCAACTATAGTATTGTTAGATTTGTTCAAATGGTGTCCCTAGGGTTAAAAATGACCCCGCCCCGAGGGTTCATGAGTCAGTAGAGCGTCCTCAGGCCCTCTTGGGCCTCTTGTTATAATAGGTTTTAATGTGAATATAAAAGTCATAAGTTTTTCTGATTCAGACAGGGATGGTTTACTGCTATGCCATATTTCTAGCTAGTTTCATAACAGCAAAAAGTCTGCTTGAGATTTTCAGTGTCAAAGTATACTTGAAATCTTGGAGGAGGATCTTTATTTTTTTTGGTGAAGAGTGCACTGCGACAAAGATTCTTTCAAGTGATATACTTTGGGAAAGCTTGTGTTTGAAACTCTTAGGAATATTTATTGTGCTGGAACTGCGGATTGTTTCAGGCACAATAGTTTAGTCTAATGCTTTAGTTTCAAACCGTCCTCAAACATAACAGGTTAGTTTTGTGCTTGAACTGGATTTTTATCTTAGTTAGAAGACTTAGCAAATAAAGAAAAAAATTCAAAAGCCTTCTTTTCAGAATCTACTGACCTGATTTTGATGAAATTTCACTGACATTTACCATAGGTGAACCTCTACCAAGTTTGAACTCTTCTACGCATCTGTTACATCTTCATAACAAATCAAAATTCTAACTACTTGCCCATCTCATCTTTCTGGAATTTTGAGCGTCCATGTATTATATAATCTACTTATGTTGGGTGACTTAAGGTCAGTCAGGTGAGCGATAAAGGGCCATCTGGGCCCTCTTGTTATATCTGTAGTTGTCATGGTGTGTGGCACAAAAGTCACTAACCCAACATTTTACAGACATAAACATCTACCGTATGTTTTAATATCTGTATATGTCATAGTGTGTGCTGCGAAAGTTGCTAACCTAAAATTTATGGACATAAACATCAAGGAATTATATAGAGATGGAAAGACAACTAGTTGAATTTTTGTGAATGCTCATGCCAAATTAGTAATCCTTCGTGTGCTATTTTATCAAAATTTAGTCAGGAGATGCAAGTTTCCTATCCTTCTATACAAGTCCTTGTAAACATCAACACTTTTTTTGAGTTGTCATGGTGTTTGGCACGAAAGTAGCTTACCTACTTTTACGGACTTAAACATCCCATATTGGCGATTACCCGAGAAGAATGTTGATCTTTTTGGGTTGCAGGGAGATAGTGCAGGTTACAGATTGAAACCAACTGTATGTTTCTTCTGGTTCTTCAGTGTGCTCAGTATATAGCACCGCCACATGGATCCTCGATTTAAATACCCATCGGAACGACTGTTTTTAATTGGCCAGCCCCGGGGATCTAACCCACAACATCGATGCTAGAAGTTTTGTGATTTACCGACTGAGCTATTTGGGCTAACCAGCTTATACTGGTTATGCTGCCATCAAAACAGCTATGCATTTTTGTACAACCTTTGAATACAGCCTGGAAATAATTGAATGATAATTGATCCAGAGAAGTGATTAACTGGTCGGTGGTAATTAATCCCCATGTGTATGTGCACCAGTTAAAGTTATTAAAGAGACTAAACTTTTGTAAATGGTGACTTGTACAAACTTCTACTTGGCCAGTGACTTGTACAATTTACTACTTGTTCAGAACATCTGGCTATAGGAGTGAACAGCACTGTCAGGGGAAGGTATTTTAACAACATTTTTAGGCATGGTACTAAAAGTCTAAATATAGTATATCTATACTAAATTTTGTCTATTATCACTGTTACATTGGGCATATATTAACATTCCTTGCATAATTCCGATGAGCAGGGCGTAACCGTTATCACTACTCAAAATTCATTTAGGCAGGGCATTATCACTACCCAGAATCCTAATTTTGATAACAGCCCCGGGCAAGGGTTAATGGCATAAGTGAAAAAGTGTGCATGTGGAAGTTGATAATGGGTGAACAGTACCTTGTAGTGACAATGCAAGCTGTACTCTAGGTACAATAATGAACAAAAACATAAAAATGTATCGGAAGGTCTCCTGTATATTCCAAAATATGTGTTTACTGTGCTCCTACCTACTCGCTAAAAATTGCAGCTACTTAAACTTTTTACTGCCTTTCAAAGTGTTAACTTTTTATTTTTTCATGGTATCTGTCCATTTTTCTTTAAAATACTGAGTCGAGACAAATCATTCAAACATTCTTTTAAGATGACCTGGCCAAATATGGCAAAATAGCTTGGTCAATCTTGATGATAACAAACAATTGTATTGATACACATGGTGCGGGTACATATTATAGTAGTTTTTTATAATAGTTATAAAACTTTAATTAATGAGAACAGTGATTTAAATGCATTCATTTGTTTAATCGGGTTTAACGCCATTTTCAACACATTTCAGGTTATATATGGCTTATCCAGTTTTGCTGGTGGAGAAGACCTTAGACTGAGTACAATTACTTTCCTTTCGCAAGTAACTTGAATCTTTCTCACATACATTTTTTGGAGCAGGATTCAAACCTACAACCTTAGTGGTGAGAAGTAAGTGATCTTGAGATGTCGCCTTATACCACTCGGCCACAGAGGACCCTTTAAATGCATTCAGTCTACAATTATGCCCTCAACTTTTAATCTCAGTCGGTCTTTTTAGGTCACCTGAGACTTTGTCTCAATGGAATTTTTGTCCATCATCATGCGTCCGTATCAATTGACTTTTTTGAGTTCTTCTCAAAACCATAACCGTAATTGTAACGGTAGAGTGTATGCAGCTTTGGTACACACGGGTGAATCAAAATTGTGAAAACGGTCATAGTCAGGTAAACTTTGAAAATCTTTTTCTCAATATAGGAGAAGCACTTGGAAACAAATAGTGAGCATGATTATAGACATATATGGGTGATTTATAAAAAATGTGAATTGCATGTTCTTGGGTCACACAGTATTGTCCTTGGAGTGAGGCCTACTTTACTAAATCTATACAAGAGAAATTGACAAAGTTATTTCTTACGACTGAATAGATTGATGTGAATGTTTTTTGGATAATCAGATGACTGTTAAGGCCCATGGGCCTCTTGTTTAAAAACACATTATAAATTACGGTTTCAAACGATGTATGTATTCATATAATTATATAAATATAAGTCGGTAACCTCCCTGTTCATGTCATGATGTAATTATTTTAGAGATCAGTACTTATAACATACATTTATTGTTAGTTGGCCTTTTGCTTTGTTTTCATTAGATTTTTGGTAAATACTTTGTAAATTCCGACAGAGTTGTCTTTGTAACTGTAAACTTTTTTCAAATTGTTTTTATCTCGACTTTTTGAAGAATAAAGAGAGCTATTCTGCTCACCTGGATGTCAGCGTCCCACCTTGGTTGAAGTTTTGTGTGCAAGTCCAAATCTCAATAACCATTGCATGTATTGACTTGAAGCTTAACACAACATTTTCCAGTCATCAAACATACTATGATAACTAAGTTAGATAACTCTTGGATTAATATAATGCAAATTATTGCCCTTGTTTGACTTAGAAATTCTGGTTAGTTTTGCTTGCAATTACATGTACCATCTTGTCCATACTTCATCAACCACTCAATGTATTTGATTTGATTTAAACTTAACACTTCCACTTTGACTTCCAAGTCATAAAACATACTACAATGAATAAGTTAAATAACTCTTGCATGAATTAACTGCAAATTATTGCCCTTATTTGACATATTAAAATTTTACGCGCAAGTACCATCAATTGGAACTCACAACCCATGAATTGACAGCCAGACACATTATAGAATTAACGTAATACATCAATAAACTCCAAGGTGTGATTCATTTGACAAAGGGGGGCATTTATTTGGGACCGAAATATCCAGATTTAACCATTTTATAAAGTACATATATTTATGTGAAAAATACCATAAAACACACAGCTGATGCTTTAGATGTTTCAACCTGATTTTTTAATTTCACAAAATTCAATATTATACTACATGAATATAGTATTAGAAGACAAACATGTAGTGCTGTGTTACAAGAGTGCATTTTATTAATAGAAATTTTATTATTTTAAATATTAATTTCTATTTATTTACATATTTTGATTTGGTAAATATTTAAGTCCATTACCTTATTACAACATGATATGCTTCTGTGGTGTAACTGGCAAACACATCTACACTTTTGTAGAAATTCTGGGTTCGAATCTCAGCAGTTGCAAACAACATGAAAAAATATGGCTTAAATATGGTGAAAAAAGAAATGTCTGTTTTATTTTTTAATGAAATTGTTCTCTTTTAAAAATGTATATATTTTTATAATGTTTGCTGCTGCATGGACAAAATGCTACTAATTTATGCTTACTCTTTCTGACTGCCTTACATTCGAAAAGTATATTTTCCTTGGACTGCAGTTTATAATCATACATGGTCTATATTTTTTGTCTATTTTGTTTGTCTTGTTTAGTATTACAACCAGATTGTAGAAGTGTCTGGACAAGAACTGAAGGGAACCTATTGTATATTTCATATATATTTGGATGCCTCAGCTGCTAATTTGGGAACTTAAGTAAATGTGTTGGTTTATGTATGCAGTCATGCGCAATGTTGTTGTTTTTTCTTGGTACAAGGGAGATGGAGGTTCAAATTACTGCCATGTCCAGAGACTTCTCTTAAATTTTAGTCTAGTCCTGTGTCCTAGACATTTCCAACATTTGTCCATATTTTAACATTTAAACTGCAAGAACTCTATTTATGCTTGAATACAGTATGAATGTCTGGTGTTTAGAATTGTACAAATGGTTCCTTCTGTGGCAGAGTTGTCCATAGTGTTGTTGTCAAATAACCATTTACTTCTCACTGCCGAAGTTGTCGGATCAATCCTCGCTCCGGTAGTCTAAAAACATTTTGTGAGAAATTTAACGTTACTTACAGAAGGACGGTGGCTGTACTGAGATTGGTTCCTTTGTCTTCTAGGTCTGTTTTGAAATTGTTTTGAAACCCCAGTAAAAATACATACTGACTATCTGCACAATGTAAACTATAGTATAGACATGTATTATGTTTATGTAATAAGGCAAGAAAAATATGCAGTCATTGCAGACTCAAACTCAGACTTTCACTTACAGGACAAGTGCTGTACCGACTGAGCTAACCATACCGTTGACATATGTTTCTCTCCTAACAACTGTGACATATATATTATGCAAGAAACATTTATAACCGAAGAAAGACCCACGTCAAAAGGTATTTTGTGACCAGCATCCATTTATATGTAGCTTGATTAAATAAGGCGTGAATGGCAGCTTCTTTATTATTTGGATATCCTTTCTGCTGTCCATAATTCGGGAGACGCAAAATAAAATAAACTTTAAAAGGCTCATAGAGATGTGCAATATGTCGCACTATCATTTATGATGCTAATAATTTGCTTTTGTTTTGCAAACCAAGGAATTAGAGATATAGTTCCTTGAATAAAGTTTCAATCATATAATAAGTGATTTATTTATGATAAACATAATACATATTAAATATATAATAAAAACATCTGCAATGTTATCCTAAACATATGATACATGTACTATAAAGTTTATTTAGTATTTGTTTGTTTACTTTACTTATAAAATTGAAGTTCGACCCCAAGAGAGGCAATGCCTTAGTTCATATTATATATGCAGAGAACTAATGTTATTATAACCTGTAGTTAAGTCCATTTGCCATGTTATATATAAATATGTTGTATCGTGGGAGGTCCGTTCTCAGCAATACAAGTAATAAAATGTGTTAAACTAAACGGATATAGCAATGTTAAAATAGAATTCACGAATACAATCCATGTATGAGCGTATTTCTATACGGGGATAGTGCCGTCAAAATATTTCTGTCTTAAAATTCATATTTAAAACAATATTAACAATGTTCATGAAACTATTGAAGCTAGGCTAACTTTGGAAATAGCGGTCAAAATCGAAATGTACAAATTTATTTATTTTTCTGTCGGACAAACACAGACTGGTGAAATTAAATATGTTTAGTTTACATTAATGTATTGATTGCGAAGAAATTCCAAAGCTTATATGGCCAGCTCCTCTCGAGTCTGCTTTCTATGCACAATAAGTACTGAGTATTTCTTTAGCGGCATCAGCTCGTGATATGAATCGATATGAATCTAACCCGAAATCTCTGGCATGAGGGACACCCACCCTTCAAGCCACACTACCGACCCTGTTATATGTAATATATTTAGCACTTTTCCTCAAAAATGAATACAAATCTGAAAAGAGACGCCTTTCAGGCATTTATCAGGTATCCCCCTTTGTAATATGGAAACAATTACGTTTTCTAAATAGCTACTCTTTTTTATATTTTCATATTTGCTCGATGAATACAGAGGTAAATGCGTAATTCACAAAACGAATTAAATCCGAAACCTTTGGTTACTTCAACTTAAATGCGACGTAAAATACCTGGATGAATAACTAATGAGAAAACAGATCTTACTGACTGTACAAGGAAATTCTGTACAGTGAAACGTCTGGGTCATATAAAACGTGTCACGAAATTTAAGCGGTAAACATATTGTTAATAAAATTGCATCCACATTCATTTGAAATGTTGACTAAGTTTGATCGTTTGAATGTTTAGCGTCAGTTTTATGCCACTGACGACTAACAGTCAACTAACCTACTTACTCTTTCAGGTTATCCAGGAAGATTAATCAGTACTCAAGCATACACTCATCTCTGCACCGAACTAATAACTTTCCCACTTGAACCTCAGCGGATAATAATGAGACACAATGTTGTAAACCGCTCATCATATAGAATATTTTAACTCACGACCCCTTGATCGATAGTCAGACGCGCTACTGATTCAGCTGACCTGGACGACAATGAGTGACTAAATTATTGTATGAATAAAAAGCGAGGACTGATAGTGGCTTTCTCGCATTGTTCGAAGACAACGGTGATGCATAAATGCAGTTTGATTTTTGTTATTTTGTAAATTGTTCATGTGAATTGGTCTTTCACCCATCCTGATGATGACAATACGTCTAGATTTTTTGGAGGAAAGTGCAGAGATACAGAAAACCCTTTCCTGGTGTCCCTAGTTCTTTTACATGCCCGATGTAAAGCACATATATATGGAGCCTCGTGTTTGTTAGTGTCTTATACGAAAGACTAAACGTATTTTAGTTGGAGTACGGGGAATCCTTGGTTCGAAGTCACTTTATCCACACTTTCACCATCCTTTTATGTTCGCTCACACCTTTGTATTTAAAACCGTTCTATACAAAGATACCATTACCCGTGTCCATGACTTAATCAACAACGTGAAAATCACATGTGTAGTAACTTGATTACAGCGAAAAAGATATTATCTAAATTATTTAAATATATGCCGACAAAAAGTCTTGCTCAAGGACATAACACATAGCCGTGGCGGGATACCAAATCCGTGACTCCCCAACATGGGCCCGATGCTTTAAAACTGGACCATACACTTCACGAACCAGGCGCTCCAAGAAGATATTAGTAACCTATTTACGAATGGTAAAAAAAAAATGTTTTGCGTTAATCACATTTTCTAAGTTATATAAGCACATTCTGGTTGTGTTCTTAACATGTTTTACACATTGATTATAAAAGACAAACACTACGTACAAGAAAATCATACAATAACACCATCTTTATGATAACCACATGCTTGGTACCTTAAATACACAAGACCAATTATCAAATGAATGCTGGCCACACGTTTGGTACAGTAACATGATAACGAACTGTTCGATACTTTGATTACACAATATACTCACCAACTGTATGAGAAGCATACGTTTGGTACCTAAACTATACAAGACAAGTACTAACAACATAAGAACCACCAGTTTGGTACCTAAATTACATAATACAAGCGCTACATGAACGATAAGCATACGTTTGGTACCTAAATTACACAAGGCATCAATTGTATAAGAACCACACAGTTTGAACCTATTTTAGACAAACACAAACGGATGAGTAAAACATTGTTAGTATCTAACTTACATAAGAAAAGCGCTACCTGCATGATAAGAACGTGTTTAGTACTTCAATTACACAATCAAAGCACCAACGACATGGGAACCACACGTTTTGTACATACATTATAAATGAACAAGTACCAACTGCATGATAGCCACACATTTGGTACCTAAATTACACAATTAAAGCACCTACGGATGAGACCTACACGTTTTTTTACCTAAATTACACAATACAAGTGTTACCAACATGATGAAAGGGCAAGTGTTTGATACTTATATTATACAAACCAGGCACCGACTCTATGATAAGAACAGCTTTAATACCTAAATAACACAATTTGAGCACTCACGGCATGAGAACCACGCGATTAATACTTAAACTACACAAGTCATGTGGTACTTAAATAAGACAAGTCAAGCACCAACTGCATGGTAAACAAACGTTTGGTACCAAGGAGATTATACAATTAAAGCACCAACGGTATGATAACTACACGTTTGGTACCTATACTACACAAGACAAGTGCTACATGAATGATGAGCCCCTTCTTAATACTTAAATTACACACGATAAGCACCAACCGCATGAGAATCACACGTTTTATACATGCACCTAGATACAACATTTACCATCGGAATGTGAACTACGCGTTTGATACCTAAATTACACTAGACAAGCACCAATTTCATGAAAAGCACATACTTGAATATGGTACCTAAATTACAATATTATTGTACTAACGGTATGAGAAGAACACGTTTGGTACCTAAATTACACATGACAAACACTGCATGCATGATAAGCACATGTTTGGTACCTAAAATACAAAATACAAGCACCAACTGCATGATATGTACACGGTTGTACCTAATTTACACACTGCAAACTGTACCTGTATGACAAGCTCGTATTTGGTACTTAAATTACACACTTAAAGCACTTACGGCATGCGAACCATACGTTTGATACCTACATTACAAACGAAATACGACATGAGAACCACGCAATTGATACCTAAACTACACAAGACAAGCATCGATTGCATACTTAGCACAGGTTTGGTATTTAAATTATATAAGACAAGTGCATAATAAGCACGTGGGATATGTTTGTAACTTCAGTTGGACAAGTCAAGTACCAACTGCATGATAAACAAACGTTTGTTATAAACATTACATAACGGCAAGATAACTACATGTTTGGTAACTATATTACACAATACCAGCGCTACATGACTGATGAGCACGTGTTTAGTAATTAAAATACACAAGAAAAGCACCAACCGCATGTGAACCACAAGTTTGATAACTTAAATACACACGACAGTTACCATCGGCATGAGAACCACGCGTCTGGTACTTACACTACACACGACAAACACCAAGTGCATGGTGAGCACACGTTTAGGACCTAATTTACACAATCAAAACACCTACGGCTTAAGAACCACACGTTACACAAGAAAAATGTGACCTAAATGATAAAAGGGCACGTGTTTGGTTTGATTATATAAGACAAGCACCCACTACATGATAAGCATACCTTCGGTACCTAAAATACACAATTAAAGCATGGCACTATAACCACGCGTTTGGTACCTTAATTACACAATACATAGTGTTACATGCACGATAAAAGTGCACGTGTTTCGAACACAAAACAAGCACCCACTCCATGATAAGCACATCTTTGATACCTATATAAAAAATGGTTTCTTATGCAACGATTGATTGTCTTATTCATTACGAGATGGTCTTTTTCGACACTTTACGTTTTACGTATTCGAAACTTGATTTTCTTACTTAATACCCAACATCCTAAGTCGACGTTTGGAATTCTTACACAATTTTATATTTTCGAACTCGATACTTGATTTCATTACTTAATATTCAATTTTCATACTAAATACACATTTCCTTTCTCGACATTCAATTTTCTTTCTTGACACTAGATTTTCTCACTCAATTGTCAACATCCTTACTCGACATTTGACTTTCTTAATCAATACTCAATCAGTTTTCTTGATAATCACCACCCTTACTTGACATGCAATTTCTTATGTGATACTTTATTTTCTTTATTGAAACTTAGCTGTCTCACTCAACACTCGAGTTTCTTAATAATCAACATCCTTACTTGACATTCAATTACATTTTCAATATTTGTTTTTCTTATGCAACACTTAGGTGTTCTTACTCTACATTCAATTTTATTTCTTAACACTTAACTTTTCTACTTTAACAATACAAATGTCCCAGTCACTTGATTTTCTTAATAAATATTCAATATCATCTCTCGAAATTTGATTACCTTAGTCAACACTTGATTTTCTTACTTGACAACTTATTTTCTTAGTCGACACTATATTTTCTCAATCGATACAGAACATCTTTAATCGACACTAGATTTTCTCACTGGTCAGTTGAGTTTCTAATCAATATATACTCAACTTCCTTACATGACATGAGATTTTTATTATATTTTATTTCATATTTGATGGTCGTACGCAACACATACTTTTCTTATATCATACATATATATATATATATATATAGGTGTAGTTCTATTCTCCTTTGTATATATATATATATATATATATATATTATATTATATATATATATATATATATATATCTTAAAAACAGTTTATACCATTCAAACCATCCTTTGTAATTAACCGTTTTGTTGTTTAACTTCATCTTCGACTTTTTCTAAATAATGAATTTACTTATTGTTTCACCTATGTATTTATTATTTTTACATGTTGTCAACCACCAAGTAAGAATATATTTGAGAAAAAACACATTTTTGAACATACATGCAGTTGATATCACATTTATATCATATTTAACAATTAGACTACATGTACCACCAAAACGTCCTAAATTATTTATTTTCTGCAACACTCATGTGCTATCGTTTACCAAGCGCTTGATTCAGAAAATATATTACTTTTCCAAAACTTCAAAATATAGTATTATTTTTGAGGATTAAGTAAACTTATCATGGGCATGTTAGTTTTTGGAGAACAAACGTTTACAGCACTGTCATTATACCAAGTAGTGTTAATGCAGGTTGTGTTGTAGGTGCCAGAATATGTTTGAAAATACGTTATAGATAATGCACATTATTGAATGCATGGGAAAATATATGTCTATAAGTTTAAACAAAATATATTCATATATACTCATATATTATTACAAAAATGTAAAACATATAAAATATACTCAGAGAAGAGAATGACTTGGAAAAATTGATACATTGATGAATGTTACTACTAAACTATAACATTTAAACGTCATGACTTTTATTAGTGACACGTTTAAGATAAACCGACTATCAATCATTAAATGCGGATACAAATATATGTACAGCTCTGTGCATCCAATACTCAACACCTTGATTTTTGTCCTAGTCTCTCTTAACATTAAATTATTAGAAAATAACATTTACATTACACAAATGAAGAACATATATAGTACATGTATATGGATGTATGTTTACTCTATACAATCGTGTACCCGACTATGACTACAAGGAAATCACCAGTATCTGAATCAAAACATGAATAAAACCAATACGTTCCTAAAACAAGAATGACGAATATAAAGTGTAAGATTTACAGCCTCAACATTAAGAAAATTGTTAATGCTTGGGTTTCAATAAAATTGGAAATATTACTTTCTAGCAAAAACATGACAACAACACAGTGACTAGTAAATGAACGACGACTGTATAACACACTTTCTAGCATATATCATATACAATTGTGTCAAGATGTGTATTAATGTATCATATAGCATGCAGGTTTCAGTAATGGTAAATAATGCACACACTTTACTTTAAGTGATGTCTAATCAGAGAAAAAGACTTGTTTTCTATGAATTGGACTTTTACAAAGATGAAACACAAATGGAAAAATCATCATGAGTCAACGCGTATAGACACACCATACACAATACAAGGATATTACTTCCCAAGTATGATGGTGTTATCGGTTTCCGATCACTTCAGAATTGCCGCTAAATATTTCAATGGAAAAGTAATTGCTTGTATAAAGCGTTTATTAAAGCGTATAATTAACAGTTACGTTAAAATAATAATATGTCAAAAAGTTAACAAATACATGCGCATTGTCTTCAAACTCACGTCAGATAACGGTAACGCCAATATACGTCCAACACAATACGGCACCTGAGTTCGATCATATGACTGGAGGGCGCAATGTGTCAAACTAAAATTACATGAGGCTGCATAAGTGCAAATAAATGAAAGCAGATAAAACTGCACGTACCTTTCACATAAATAAATATTTCTCAATAGGTTTATTCAATAACCATATCAATCCACTGAACAGCATGAGGTTTTTCATTTTTTCTAGTTCTATTTTCTTAAAAAACATTATAGTAACCAAATTAATACACTGATTTCAAAAAAAATATTTTTTTTATTTCATACTTTATTAATGCATCTTTATATATACTGTAACATCTCTTCTTATTTACATCTTATAGCAAACCTTTTCAGCTATTTACCTATTTTTATTCTACATTTAACATGTGGTAATTTCAAAATCATTTTTTTTAAAAAATTCTATAAGACGGTTTTTCATCCAGAATCTTTATAATTTCGTACAAGCACAAGCGAAATATTTTTTACCTTGACCTTTTTTCAGCAGACGTGTTTTGGATCGATATTCTTGAACAAACTTAGCGTTGAACATATACATAATTGAATTAAGAAAACGTTTATTTAGACGTAAAACTTGTTGAAAGCTGTTTGTTTACATTAAGGTTTCAACGCGCAGACACAAACATATGTAATGGTTGAAGCTAAATCGAAAGCCATCGTGTACGAGTTTATAATAAAGGCAGTAACCACTCTGCGTTAGCGTGATAGCGAAATGCCTAACTATAGACGGTATATTATCGTCTGTTATACAATGGCGGCTATGAATCACAATAGTTTGTTGTAAAACACATTTAAATACACAAAGTAACATTGGAATACATTACAAGTATAGTAAACAAATATCCTTAAATTTGATTTAAAGTTTTGATACCACACTGTTACATAGCCTACCTTATTTCAACGACTAACTGTTAAAATTCCAAACGAATTTTCACTCAGGTTAAACATAATGCACATTATAGGAAATTTGCGATCTGCAGCAACGTGTAATGATATGAGACGTTATAGTTAGATATGATTGGTTGAAATATCTGAATGTACTTAATGTAATTTAAAATAAAGAATGTCCTATAATGCAACCAAGAGTTATGTGTTTAATCTCTTTGTGGTTCCACTGATGATGGTGAACACACATGGGTGTCTGCAGACGTCTACGCCGGGGTCATGACAATAGCTCTCCTTGGACTTCGTCCCGGTAAGCTGAAAAGTTATCATGTAAAATATTCTCCAAAAACATCACAAATATTCACTTTTCTTTTATTTCGTGTCGTCATTTCTGACCAGACAATTAGATGATTTCATGTTTGATTGGTGATTTAAGTAGAGTAATGGCATACATAATAAATGTAATGGGTGGTCTAAACAACAATACTGTCACCTTTAATTTAATGTGTCAATCACATATTCCTATGTGTAAATGGTGACACAACATTTTTTTTATATCGGCTGAAATAGCGCTTTATAGTGTATGCCTATTAAAGGATTAAAGAGATATTTCATTTAAACAAAAGACATAATCCCCTGTTTCAAACTGTAGGATTACTACCTTTTAAACAGAGAAATTACCTTTTTTTTGCCGGAACTACTTTTCAATTAATTATCTCCTTTGTCAAATGATGGCAAATTATTTCCATTCCTTGTCTCTATCATTTGTCAAAAAAACTGTCGGTTGCAAGAGCAATCAAAATGGAAGATTAAGTAAAAGGTTACAATACATGAAATTTTAAACAACATTGGTTTCGAAGATTAAGAATATGATCAGTTCAAAGTGGCAGAGACACCATCAACACATTTCAGAACAATTGATGTTGATCAGTTTCTAGAAGGAACGAGTAGTGTCAATACAAAGAGGAAGACATTAAGTGATATGAGTTGTATTCGTCATTTTTAATGTCAAAATGTGAAATAAGGAAACCATAATTAATACCACCATGCCCCTTAATCATCTGCTTAAGCGAATTTCTTCTGGCCGCCACAAAAAGAGTAAAACCGACCACTGTGAGGGTTTTTGTAAGTGTTTAAAAACTAGGAAACAATCACAAAGTATCAGCAACACTCACCGAACAGCCCCTTTATTAAATGAACACTGCTGGAATGCTTGGAGATACAAACTTAGATCACTCGTTCTTTCTATATGGTTGATTTGTGCAACATTTTGTTTGGAATGAGAACAATATGTATATAGCTTGTGCAAAAAGAACGTCCGGACAGCATAACAACAGAAGACAGCATATTTTTTCTCACTCCTGGCAGTAAAAGTCACCGTTGGTGGTACAAACAACATTAGCAATGGGGATAAATAAAAGTGAGTTCGAGCATTATTGACCCTCGGATTACATCTTATAGGTAAACTAAATGAAACTACTCCACATTGCAAAACAAGTAGCAGTTAAATTGTTGGCTTGTATGGTGCATTATTGTTTACGATAAATACATTCATGTTTCCAATAAAGCGTGACGTTAATTCGCCGAAATTTGGTAATTATATACAACTTCAAAGTTGCTGTAAATGATTTAAAATATTCAGAAACAGCAATCTTCAAAATTAGTAGACAAAAGACCCACTTTGGTAACGCTCTTTCCAGTTGTATTTCCAATCTGTTATCCCATGATAAACATGTAACTATTTCCATTATCCTGCGTGCACTTTTCTTGCATCTAGCTTCGTTTGTGTACCTTCCCATCTTTCCTCATGGGAACAGATACGGATGCCCGTCTCAAAATGATGCATGTTGTTGAATAGAATGTTTCACCAGATTAATTTTGATATTATAATCACATTATTTGTCCGATTAAATTTGATATTCTGTTAACATTATTTTTCAGTGCAAGAACAAAGCTTGACCAGAAATTAAGTGATGAGGGAGTACCTCCTTATTAAATTGTACAGATTTACAAAAATATAAATTTATCTAACAATGATAAGAAAAACAACAATGACCAGAGTAAAACTATTTCCGACATATTGTCCAACATAAAAACACCAAAACTCTTAAAATACCCCACCCAGGTGCACAACAACAAACATACAAGAAACAAATGCACAATCAGAAAATGTCACCGTACTTTTTGTCAACAGTCACTTCCATGGGAATGTCAGCTTTCACTTTAGTAATAGAAAGGAAAACCAAAATCTGTCACAACTGACAAACCACATGTCACACTCTCACAGCCCGTCACGTCACCCGATGATGAATAGACGATCCCAAAATTGTTTGCATCTATAAGAGAATAAAGTACTTACCTGACAGTGAATTAAATATACAAATAAAATCGTTTAAATCCAGTAAATATTCCTATTTTATCAATTTATTCGTGCTCATTAAATAGGCTGTTCACGCAAACAATAAACATTGATTCGATCATTCTGGGATCCTTTAAATCCAATAACACGCTTTATAATAACTTTCTCATATTCTTCCGTAATAAACTTCTGTTATTTAACTAACAAACTTTAGAATTATAGTGACAATGTGAGTTTTATTGGATTTTTGGATAAAATTATGAGGATACGATGATACGGTAAATACATATTCATAATTTTGCTGAACCTAAACGAACCGAAACTTTGAAAAAAAAAAAAATTTATTTCCACTATGTAATATTGTTCCGACGACATGGGCAAAGGACATTGGTACAATGAACTATATATATAAAGAGTTGCATCGAGTTAATTCATTATAGCACTAATGCTTAATGAAAAAGCGACAAAGTGTTAGTATCATTACAGCAAAACGGAGCAGGAAACCAGTCATGCTGAATTAGTTAAAAGAATATAATGCTCGAAGGAAATTATAAAAGATATAGATCTATCGGATATTGAAACTGAGACCGACAAAAAGAGAAAAAGAAACGAGAAGAGCAGTATTAGTGAACTAGACAATAGCACAGATAATATAAAGAGAGACGGAAAAAGAAAGAAGAAAAGAAAAGTGAAATCAGCCATGAGTAAAATAAATGAAAACACGGACAAGAAAAAAACAGAAGATAAAACAAAATGTGACACGAGTTTATCTCAACAGTTGGCGGAAATCAACAAAAAATTAAGCAATGTTGTTACAAAAGATGATGGTTCGTTAAAGAGAATTATTAAAGAAACTTTTCAAGAAATGAAAGATGAATTATTAAATTCGGTTTATCACAGAATAGACTTTTTAGAGGGAAAGCTTTTCGAAAAAGAGGAAGAAAATAGCAAGCTTAAACAGACAATAGTAGAACTTGAAACAGAGGTCAACTTACATAAATCAGAAAATGACCAAAAAATAAAAGAAATGGAAAAGGCACAAGAAGCAGTAAAAGAAGAGCTGAATAACATAGAACAATATGGGAGACGGAATAACATCAGAGTAAGTGGCATTACCGAACAGGGAGACGAAACTGCAGAAGAAACAGCTCGACACGTTTCAGAAAGCCTCAACGGACAAATTCCGAACCTAAGTTTAAGAAGATATGATATAGATACAGCTCACAGATTAGGGAAGAAAACAGTTAATGGCCGCCCTCGACAAATTATAGTGAAATTTGTTTCCAGAATGACCCGAGACACGGTGATAACAGGGAGACGGGCACTGAAAAACACTGGAATCTTCATTAACGAAGACTTGACGAGAATGAGTCAACTTGTTCTATCCTGCCTTAGAAAGAAACTGGAAGACGAAATTGAGTTTGCATGGTCCAAATATGGCAGACTGTACTACAAAAACAGGCTAGGGAATATCCATGAACTGCGGTAAAAAGACTATCAGAAATGGATTGACTTACCGTGGCCCCAAGGAACTAGAACAAACAAATAAACAAATATATTTGCAGTTTCAGTAAAGCATAACCGTACCTTAACCTTTTATATGAGACTTATACAATGATCAATCACCCGGATAATGAACTGTAAAACATCTAAAAGACTGTGCAAATTTATTTTCTACTTATCATTATTGACTGTATGCTCGAAGTTTAAATATTATTTAACTATCATATAGGACCGTAAGTGGCCAGATTGTAAGTAAATAGTTACATGTCAGTATATGATTATTCATGTGTAGCTGTCCGTGCACATGTGACTTTTTTGGCGAGACACGGCTCGCGCAAGTGCGTAATCACGTGGATAGAGTATATGGGATATCACCATAAATACATTACATTTTAAATACCTGTAGATATAGATGTCTAAATTCAGCTAATACTTCATGAAAACTCTAAAATTCGACATGTTCTGAGGTTACAATAAAAACCTAAAGACACTATGTATGTATTACTCATAAACGTAGAGCTGTGAATGTACAATCTTTATCAAGTGTAGCACAACTTTGTTTTTGTGGTTATGAAGTTATATGATCTCGAATAAAAAAAAAAAACTAGAAGAAAATCTGTATTTAACATATTAGGTTAGAAGCAACGTGTGAATCAAATATTTTGTTTTTGCTTTCTCTCTATAAAAGTGTAATCTACCGTTTATGTTATGATGATGGTAATCTGCAAGAAAAAAAAGCAGTATGAATATATGTTGGTGGTCATATTTAAAAGAATTTTATACTTTTCATAGTGGTTTATATTTGAATATATATTATGATTTGTTATGTATTATATAAAGTAATTTTCCAAATTAGCTGAAATATCACAGATATGAGGATACTGTAAAACCGTTGTTTCTGATTGTATTATAACTTTAAAACTACACATGTACATCTAGTTAATCGGACAAGAAAAACGGGCAATTACCATAGGTCTTAAATAGACAATAAGAATCTAGTAATTTTTTTATGTGTAACATAAAAGGCACACACTTTGGAGTGAAATCTACTGTTTATATTTTGATGATGTAAACTACAAGAAAAAATACAGTATATATAAGTGGTCATATTGAAAAGATGATAATTGGAATGTTACTTTTCACAGTGTTATTTATAGTTGAAATGATGTGTTATTATCTGTAATGTATAGTGTATAGTTTATAAAGTAAACTCGTTTCTGCTTGTACAATTGCTTAAAAAACGACATAGAAATTTTAACTAATCGGACAGGCAAAAATGTGCAAATACGATACATCTTGTAATCTGGATTTTATTTTGTCTGGGCAGAAAGGACTAATTATTTTGAGATTTTTATATTGAAGAAAATATTACCCTCTTATAATTTTATAAAGTTTTATTCTAGTAAAATATTTTCATAAGTGTTTATATGTATGTATATGCGTATGCGTATGTATATGTGTTTATGTATATATATATATATATATGTATATGTGTATATGTATGCATGTACCTGGGTATGGGTATGTATATGTATGCACGTGAATGTACATATGGGTGTATATTCCACATACCTCAGCATGTGATGACTGCTTTTTTTTTATCCAAATAATGCAAGCTTGTGATTCACTCTTTACTGCTTATACTCGGCGGAAAATATAAAATTTTAAAATAATAAGTCCAGCCGTTTTCTTCACCAAAACATTATGTTTACGTTGACGTTACATGTTTCTTTTCTCTCTTCCTATAATTCTCGAAGAATTCTTCTATTCTACTATCTCTATCTGGTGCATCATACATTCTTACAACTACTAATTTTTAATGAATATAAAGATATGTACTTTTAATGTACGCGGTTTATCATATTCAATCTGCCTGCTGCAAGAAACACATTCAACCATACCTTATACAATTAAATGGGAAAATGACTGGGGAGGTAGGGCTTTTTTCAGTGGTACAAGTTCAAATAGTGAAAGTGTCTGTATTTTAATAAATCCATTGTTCAGCTGTGATGTGATCAAATACACAGAGGTAAAATGAGGTCGCATGCAAGCTATTGAACTAAATATTGATGGTAAAGAAATAACAATTATGAATATATATGGACCCAACGTAGATGACATTTCATATTTTAATTTGTTAGAAAACTACCTTTTACAAAATGAGGACCAACTTTTTATTATCGGGGGAGATTTTAACAGCATTTTAAATATAGATATCGACCAAAAAAAACGGTAAACAAGTGACGCATAAATTATGTCGTAAAAAATTAACACAATATTAGAAACATGTGACTTACTAGATATCTGGAGAACCTACCACCAAGAAAAAAAACAATTTACTTGCATTCTAATAATAAACCACCAATATTTTGCAGGCTAGATTATTTCTTAATTTCAAATAGTATTTTAAATTCAACAAGTTCATGTGAAATTAAACCTGGTTATAAATCAGATCATTCCATCGTTAATTTAAATATAGAATTTAATAAACAACCTAAAGGATCTGGTTATTTTAAACTTAACAACAGTCTTTTACTTCAAAAAGAATACCAAGAATTAATAAAAAAATCTATCTCCAAAACAGCTTATATTAATAAAGACGCAAATCCAAATATCTTATGGGAAGTTATCAAAGGTGCTATTAGAAATGAAACAATTAGATATGCCTCACATAGAAAAAAATATATCAAGAACAAGAACAACAACTTAAGTCAGAAATTCATAAAATAGAAATAGAATTACAAGCACTATCAAATTTAGAACAAATTGAAATAAGAACAGCAGAAATGGACGAAATAAAAAAAGAACTTAATATTATACTTGACAAAAGATTAAATGGAATAATAATGTGATCAAAAGTCCAATACGTAGAAAGTCATAAAAAGAACAGTAAGTTATTTCAAATCTTGAAAAGAAGAAGTCAGATAAAAAATAATTTCAAAACTAAATATCAATGGCAATACAATAACCAATATAAAAGAAATACTACATGCACAAGAAACATTTTATGGTAAATTATATAAGAAAAAAGAATGTAAAAATTCACATTACGATTTTTTTAATAATTCAATGGATGTTCTGAATGAAGATGATAAAAATACATGTGAAGGAGCCATAGGTGAATACGAATGTGGTTTAGCACTTAAACAAATGAAAAATAGTAAAAGTCCAGGTTCTGATGGTATATCAATTGAATTTTACAAAATATTTTGGAATAGCATTAAAACATATCTAATTAATTCACTAACTTATTCTTATCGAAACGGACATTTAACAAAATTGCAAAAACAAGGTATTATTACTCTTATTCCAAAAAACGGAAAAGACACATCGATTCTAGAAAACTGGCGCCCAATAAGTCTTCTTAATGAAGATTACAAAAAAGCATCTAAAACCATTGCCAACAGACTTAAAAAAGTTCTTACGTCCATTATTAGTAATGAACAAACAGGTTTTATCAAAGGGAGATATATTGGTGAAAATATCAGATCACTTTTCGAAATTTTAGATTACATTGATGACCTTGACCTTCCATCTATTTTATTTTTTTCTGACTTTGAAAAAGCCTTCGATAGTATAGACCACAGTTTTATGATCAACTGCCTTGAACATTTTAACTTTGGAAATTCACTCATAAGTTGGGTTAAGCTTTTTTATACTGATTCGAAAAGCTGCATAATAAATAATGGACATTTATCTGAATTTTTCCCTATACAACGAGGAGTAAGACAAGGATGCCCATTGTCACCCTATCTATTCATCATATGCATTGAACTTTTATCTTACGAAATATTAAATAACAAGGATATAAAAGGAATAAAGTTTAAAGGAATAGAATTAAAAAATACACTATTTGCAGAAGACGCAACATTCATCACAGACGGTTCAAGAAAATCTTTTTCCACTTTAATTGATGTCTTAGATAATTTTAGCTTTATCTCAGGTCTCAAACTAAACACATCAAAATGTACTGTATTAAGAGCAGGGCAGCTAAAACAAACAAAAAATAATTTAGTGTCCTAAAAAACCTTTTAAATGGTGCTCTGATAAGGGAAATACTTTAGGAATGGTTTTTCATAATAATAATAATAATAATAATAAGTCAAATAATATTACGGCAAATTTAATACCAAAAATTGACGCATTTTGTAACTGTTTAAAACAATGGCAACATAGAAAACTTACACTGTTAGGTAAAATTACTGTCATAAAATCATTTGCATTCCCAAAATTAATACATCCCCTTACCGTTTTACCAAATCCATCAGCAGAACATATAAAAAGAATAAATGACCTTATGTTTGAATTTTTATGGGATAAAAAAACAGATAAAATAAAAAGGAAAAATATAATTCAAGGATATGAAAACGGTGGACTTAAAATGTCAGATATAAATAAATTCCTACACTCATTGAAATGTAGCTGGATCAAAAGACTATTAGATCAACAAAACCATGGTAAATGGAAACTCTTCTATTCAGATAACATTAACCAATATGGGGGGAAATTACTTTTTGAAAGCTCATTATGTAAATCAGATATTAAATCTTTGTTTCCAAAGGTAGGCTTTCTTCAAGATATACTTTTATCATGGGAAGAAATAAACAAAACATCTGAAATAAATCATGTCGGAAAAGAAATATTTTGGAATAACTCTAAAATAAAAGCTGGAAATAATACATTTTTTAATAAGATCTGGTATGATAGGGGTATACAGTACATTGAGCAAATATTTGATTACAGAAAGAAATATCTTTTAACCTTTAAAGAAATAACTGATATTTATGAAATCCCTGAAAATGATTTTCTTCTATACATGTCTATTGTTTCAAGTATACCAAAAGAATGGAAGTTGAAACTGAAAACCGAAAACATAAATGAACTACGGAATGAAACATTGTTAGGTATGCTTCAAAATTCACAACATGCAAATAAATTTTTATATGATTATCAATTAAAAAAGGATATTAGTATTCCAACTCAACAACAAAAGTGGGAATTATTTTTTGATGATACACAATTAAAATGGAAAAATATTTACCTTCTGTCAATCAAATCAACAATAGACACGAAACTGAGAGAATTCCAATACAAATATATAATGCGTGTTGTACCGACTAACATATTTTTATATAAATGCAAACTTGCTAACTCGAATCTATGTGACTTTTGTAATATGAATATAGACACAGTATCTCATACGTTCTGGGAATGCAATCACATACAACAATTCTGGAGAGAACTTCAGACTTTCCTTAATGTTTTAAATATTTTCATAGATTTTAATCTACAATCAATATCTTTCGGTTTAACAGATTCTCTCATAAAAATGCTGTAAAAAACTTTATTATTTTAAGTGCCAGATATTTTATTTTTAAGAATAAATGCTTAAAAACCATTCCAAACTTCACGTGTTATAAGAGTTATTTGTACAAGCGAATAGAAATTGAAAGACAATTAGCACTTAAAAGAGACAAATTAGAAATCCATGATATAAAATGGCAAAACTTTCAGCAAATTCAATAAGTTTATAAATTCATTTATAGCACCGAATATGTTTGTTTGTTGTTTTTGTTTAGGGAGGGGGGTTTCGTAAGTATATTAAAGTATAAATAAGTATACATTGTTCACCTATCTTTATCCTTTTCAAATCACCTGCTGGTACTCAGTTCCTTCTATCTATCAGTCTCTCTATCCTTTCTACTCTACCGACCTTTACTTCCTCTATATGACTTTTTTTTTCATTTAACAACTGTATTATGCAATAAACATGTATGTTTTAAAACGTTTTATGAAATCTACAATATGGAATTAATATTCATGAATAATTCAAATGATAAAGTGTTAGACCATGAAATAATAACATTGTTAAACCTATATCATACGGTAAATAACTGTTGACTATGATTTAAATGTATATGTATCAATGTATATGTTGGATGAACGAATAAAAAAAACTTAAATGAAAAAAAAAACAATAAACAATTGCGGATTGAAAATGACTTATTACCAGAATACTGTATTACTACACTGTTATTGTTCAATATTAAAATGTATTTTAGTTATTCAAATACTTAAAAATTTGAATAAATTGAATACGTGACTCGTATTCTTTTTTATGTAGTTTTACAAAATAATTTGCAAAACAATCAAACGAAAATATGGTATTATTTTTCTTCATTCCATTACGCAAACTGTGGTATGCATAGGGGCTCCAAGCGGGGTAAATGAAGAGGCTATGTGTGGAATAAAACACTAAAATAAATTTTAAAATATAATCCACTCGTGAGAATAAAACTTCTTCACTTGATGAAATAAAAGTCGATCTTTCGCTGAAACAAACAAATATCCTCCATAAGCTGCCTACCTTAAAATGCATATTTATATGCATGTCTATTGGTAACATCTACTGGTATTATATCAATCAACGGGTTTATTATACACACCCAGGTGGTAACCACTTTACGGTAGCATGATATCGTAATGCCTAACTATACACGGTATATTACCGTCGATTATACCTGTTTTATTGTGAATATCTTTCTATTAAATGTGTAGTATTTATTCTGCATTAACTATGATACCATGCTGTTGGAAGTTTTACGTCGTGTGTAATATACTTCGTGTATATATTACTAGTTTGTTTGAATACTAAGTGACACGTTGATGCCACCGAGGACTAACAGACAAACAGTAACCTAACCACCCTTTCCTGGGATCCAGGTAGGTTAACCAGTACTCGAGCACACACTTAGGTAATTTTCTAACTTGAATCAGCTAGAAGAGACAAATTATAGTGAAACTCAATGTCTACATCATTGACACTGTGGCCGAGAGAGAATTTGAACCCATGATCCCTGGATAGGCAGTCAGTGGTGCTAGCGACTGAGATAACAAGACCCGTTTTATATAACTATAATATAATTTATACTATATAACTAGTTACACTGTTTTTATAGTTAATATTCATAAATAGTTGTTGCATTAACATCAGTAACAGCAACAACATAAGCGATAACAGTAAGTCATCACCATATAATTAGTGTAAGAGATGCTTATGTTCCATGTAATGTCCAAATACATTTGATTATAACTGATACTGGTGTTCCATTAAGCTGCACAACAAGTTTATCTGATTTGATATGAATATTGGTGATTCTCCGGATGTGTCCGGTGTCAGGGTTATATCAAAGGCTTGAACGACCTAAAGGAAGGCTCACTACTTGACCAAATTCATTAATTATATGATTTTGGGAAATTGAAAAGCGTGTCAAGGATTGTATACCCGAATGGCATATAAAATATCCGTCAGCATGTCTACCTTGCGAATAAATGCATCTTTTGCAGAATTTCTAAAATTATTATCATCATCGCTAATATATGCATCACGACAGAAAAAAAGTTATCATGGAAAATATGCTCAAAAAACATCATCAGTATTCATTCTTCTTTCATCTCCTATCGTCATTTCTGACCTGACAGAATAGATGCTAGATATAAATATGTTTCTTGATTGATTGATGTTTTAGGTAATTAATGTCATACATATTAAATTTAACGAGATCAAGGTGTAAGCCAACAATTGATTTATGTTCTTAATTCTATAGTTAATTAAAAATAAAATGGGCATGCTTATCATTCACAAAGAAATTCAAATGAAAGAAGTGAAACTTACATTTTTGTGTTTATCAACGTCTGCACTAACCAAATATGATGAAAAATGTAGGGATCATGTGTCATCCAAGCATTTTTTCCTGTTCAGTGTGCACACAATCTTGTAATGTCCCCACTTGAACCAGCGGGAAGAGGCAAATGATAAGAAACTCAATGTCGTTTATCAATCATTAAGGGGACTGTGGCCGAGAAAAATCTCACGACCACTGGATAGGTAGTCAGAGGCGCTCCAACTAAGCTAACAAGACCCGGCTTGTATGGCTATAATATATAATACATAACTAGTGACACTTCTTCTATACTATTAAATATTTATTAATAATAGTATCTTTAACATTAGCAACAGCAAGAACAACATTTAATTTAGTAATTGCAGTAATGCATCGCAATATACTGGCCAAATACTGAAACTATATAAGATACTATTTTTACAGTTAAAGAGGCTAAATGTATGAATCAGATGTGTTTTATATTATTTCATATTTTGTAGAGGTTACTAAACTTGCAGTATTACTTCTGTTACATATTATACAATTGATACTTCTGCTAATTTAGATTGAATTTGCTGCTATTTTCTTAATGATGCTACTGTTAATAGTTAATGTTACATTGTTTATGTTGACATTATGATGATGATGATGTCGTTAAGTACCGCGGTTTCTGGCCATGTTGTTACAATTACTGCTGTTTCAGTCCATGACACTTCCATTTCTGCTGTTTCTGTCCTTCACGCTACCGTTACTGCCGTTTATGTCCTTGACACCACCGTTATTGCTGTTTCTATCCTTGACACTACCGTTACTGCTGTTTCTGTCCTTCACACTACTGTAACAGCTGTTTCTGTCCTTGCCACCACTGTTATTGCTGTTTCTGTCCTTGACACTACCGTTACTGCTGTTTCTGTCCTTGACACTACCGTTACTGCTGTTTCTGTCCTTGACACCACTGTTACTGCTGTTTCTGTCCTTGACACCACCGTTACTGCTGTTTCTGTCCTTGACACCACTGTTACTGCTATTTCTGTCCTTGACACCACCGTTACTGCTGTTTCTGTCCTTCACACTACCGTTACTGCTGTTTCTGTCCTTGACACCACTGTTACTGCTGTTTCTGTCCTTCACACTACCGTTACTGCTGTTTCTGTCCTTGACACCACTGTTACTGCTGTTTCTGTCCTTGACACCACCGTAACTGCTATTTCTGTCTTTGACACCACTGTTACTGGTGTTTCTGTCTATGAAACTACCGTTATTGCTATTTCTGTCCTTGACACTACCATTACTGCTGTTTCTGTCCATAACACTACCGTTACTGCTTTTTCTGTCCATGAGACTACCGTTACTGCTGTTTCTGTCATTGACACTACCGTTACCGCTGGTTCTGTCCATGACACTACCGTTACTGCTGTTTCTGTCATTGACACTACCGTTACTGCTGTTTCATTTCTTGACACTACCGTTACTGGTGTTTCTGTCTATGACACTACCGTTTCTACTATTTCTGTCCTTGACACTACCGTTACTGTTGTTTATATCATTCATTATGACAGCTTTTAGTTAATTCCAATTCATTTATTGTTTTATTAAAGTTAAATATTGCATTACACGTTACACATTGATGGTCTGGATTTCACAATGTAAATTTCATACTTAGAGTGATATGATCAATTTCATCAATATTCACACCCTGTTAATGGGTTACCCTTCTATTTAAACCATATGATCAAATAAGCACTAAATCACCCATTTGATCCGATCCTCCTGTGTCATTTGACAATCTTGATCTACTCCAAATATTGTGATGGTGATGGACAAGTCCGTCGGGAGGAAAAGCGTCAGCCTCGCATGCGTAAGGTTGTCAGTTTGATCCCATTTCGGGGATCAAAATGTTACTTTCTCGCTTGGCACTCAGCATTTAGGGTATAGTTCTAGGTCTGGTCGTCCAGGTGTTGGTATAATATTGCCTATATTGTGACTGGGTGGAGTATCATACCATGTGTATGTGTCTGGCATGATACTGTAGTGTGGCTCATAATAGTCTGAAACATTGTTGAAAGCAATCTTCCCACAACAGTCTCTTTGATGATTGATATAAAACATATCCTCTAATTTCCATTCGTCTGTCACCGTTGATTTAAGTGGGATTTTTTTTCTTTTTTTTTTTTGCGCAGATCAAATGCCATGAATGAAATACATGTACATTACAATATTTTTCTCTTGCATTCATTTAACAGTTTGGGCAGTTTCTGTATATATTCAGGTAAAATAATAACTAATGATTAACATACATATATACATATTGTTGCTGGTGTTGAGTACATATTTATAGTGTTATGTAGCACACTTTTCTACATGAAAAGAGATTCAGCTACAATTCCTGGTGAAGACCTCAACACTTTCAACCATTGTACAAAACAATTAATTATGTCAACCAGAACTATAATATGATATTGTTGTATAATACATACTTCACAGACATTGAACTAGCCTGGTGTTTTTTATCAACTGTCATGAAAACTCCAAATTGTTCTCATTTCTGAAATAAAAACGCCCGAACTTACTGATCAAAAACATTTGTACTAATTCATAACAGATTTGCATTGCTTAGTAAGAAGCCTCCAGTAGATATCCTTAGTTGGAAATGAACCAACATCTTCCATCTTAAAGACAGATGTACTTAATTGTACTATAAGGATGCATTTTGAAACTATATTACAGCATTGCACACTTATTATGAATTTAATCTCGTAACACTGGCTGCTACGATAATATAAATTTGAAATGTTTAAATAACTA
Source organism: Panopea generosa (assembly GCA_029582155.1). Taxonomy (NCBI): domain Eukaryota; kingdom Metazoa; phylum Mollusca; class Bivalvia; order Adapedonta; family Hiatellidae; genus Panopea; species Panopea generosa. Next base: position 24,853,436 of record CM055894.1, on the reverse strand, counting down.
TAGGACAATAATACTGCCATAAGTCAATGGAACTAAACGCAACCCAAAAGTGGTTGCAAATCAGGTACATAAAAATGCCAGTTTCCACTCAAACTGCAGCATGCACATGTTACATTTATAAACATTAATGTTACATTTATAAACATCAATATATTAAAATGAAACTCTTTACTACTATTTTAAGGTGTTCGTACATCATGATTTCCAAAATGTATTATTGTGTAATTTAGTTTTGTTGCACGAAGAGCTCTAGGGACCATTTATACCAAATATGAACAAATTGGCTGATATTTTCTTGAGAAAAACATTCTTTAGAATTCATATTTATTCCCTTATTGGGTCCCTTCTGACCCTTACATATATTAAAATTCCCTATAAAGGGCCCAGTATTAACTGTGATGACTAACCAATGCCCCAGACATCAATGATCAAGATGTTTGAAATTATACTTAAAATAAACGAGAAAAACATAATTTCCTGTTTGCCTATAGTATTCCTTTGTAAAAAGCAAAATTCCCTTACTGGTACCCAATGGAACTTAGCTCAGGTCTTGATTTGAGCAAATTTGGAACCCCTATTCATAGAGATCATTTACACCAAATGTACACAAATTTTGTTTTCGATTTTTGAGAAAAATTTTTTTGAAAATTCACAAATTATCCCTGTTTTGGTCCCTTATGGATATTAAATCCCCCTTTAAGAACCCAGTCTTGACCTTTATGACTAAACAATACCCCAGATCTCAAGATGATTAAAATAATTCCTAAAAATAATATTAAAAAGAGTAATTACTATGTTCCCATAGAAGTCCCCTTTCTGGGCCAAAATATATCCTAACACCATCAGTGCTGGAAAATTTCACTCGTTTGCTCGCCATGACAAGTGAATATTTCGTCAGGACGAGTAAGATTTAAAAAACTTACCTTAATATTTTTTGATTTTAAGCATTCAATAAAAAAATGATGGAAAAGGAGGATGAACAGCTTTTATAAGAAATTTCAAGCCCAGTCAATCATTTCAACAAAATTGAAACTCAAACTCATAGGGATCATTCATACCAAATATGAATGAATTAGGCTCATCAGTTCTTGAGGAGAAGATTGGAAGCGCCTTAGTTCCAGTATCAAACCCCTCGCTTGTCTATCAGTATCATGTTCGATCCCATCTCGTAATGTCACTTCTTATGTGAAATGTATGTATGAGGTATAACGTTTTAGCTATACAGTTATGATATTTAAAGGTTTAAACACGCTGTATATGCTCTCAAACGTGTGATATATCAAACTCAGACTATTTCAAATGAGATGTAAAAGGACCGGTTTTTTTTTTTGCTGTATAATTAGTAAAGCTTATATAACTATGTGTAAAGAGCTTTTATTAAACACCTAAAATAGCTATTTAAACGAGCTCCGAGCATTTGTACCACGTGATTGTTCATACGAAATCGTTATTGTATCACTTCAACGCGGACTAGACTAGTCTGCAAAATATAATTTATGCATTTATTTCAATTGTAGACTGATAATTAACGTAAATATATTGGTCTTAGAATTTAGAGTGGTCTGATATGTATATGCATTTATCTTAAGTTGTAGACATATTCATTAGGTATATACATTTATCTTAAGTTGTAGACAAATTCATTAGGTATATGCATTTATCTTAAGTTGTAGACTAACCCGTTAGGATTGCGCATTGATCCTGACTTGTAGATGGATCCGTCAGTTTTATAAATTTATCTTAAGTTGTAGACTAATCCGTTAGGATTGCGCATTGATCGTGACTTGTAGATGGATCCATCAGGTTTATCGATTTATCTTAAGTTGTAGACTAATCCGTTAGGTACATACATTTGCCTTCAGATGTATACTGGTCCCTTAGGTGTAAACAGATCCATTAAATATACCCTTTGATTAAAGTTTAAGACTGATCGGTTAGGTAAATGCATTGCTCTTCAGTTGTATACTTTTTTTGAATAGGGGTTTAATGCCATATGTCAAGTTATATATGGCATTTCCAGTTTAACTGGTGGAGGAAGAACTCAGACAGAGTCAGACTGATTGGAACCACCGTACTTCCGCAAGTAACTGGAAACTTTCTCACAAAGTATTTTGAGCGAGCGGGAATCGAACCTACGATCTTAGCGGTGAGAGGTTAATGATCTTGAGACGGCGACTTAGACCACTCGACCGCGAAGGACCCCTCAGTTGTATACTGATTCGTTAGGCATATGTATTGGTCTTTATATGTAGACGGATCAATTAGATATATGACTTGATCTTAAGTTGTAGAATAGTCCGTTAGCTATACGCATTGATCTTTAGTCGTTGACTGATCTATTAGATATATGTTTTACTCTTATGTTGTAGACACGTCCGTTAGTTATACGCATTGATCTTTAGTTGTTGACTGATCCATTAGGTATATGCTTTGCTCTTATGTTGTAGACACGTCCGTTAGTTATACGCATTGATCTTTAGTTGTTGACTGATCCATTAGGTATATGATTTGCTCTTGTGTTGTAGACACGTCCGTTAATTATACGCATTGATCTTTAGTTGTTGACTGATCCATTAGGTATATGATTTGCTCTTATGTTGAAGACGGATACGTTTGGTATGCGCATTGATCTTAAGTCGTATACTGGTTCGTTAGGTGTATGAAGTTCCAAATTTCGTGAAATTGTTAAATGTGCTCAGAATATTCATGTTTACATCGATTTTAACCATGTAAAAGTTCACACAGACTATTATACAAATGTTTTCCTTCGATATCAAAATTGCATATGGATAAAACATGTGCTCATTTACATTGCAGCACGTGACGTAAAATTACAATCGGTTAGACATAGATACCGCCCAAAATATTACCGACAATGTGTGTTATCACACAGAAAACAATGCAGCGTTGTCAGATGATTTAATGATATCATCACCACTGTAGGTTTTTGTTTAACAATATACTTTTAGGCTTACTGACATGAATCATAATAGAAACCCTAAACAATGTTATATTATGCTAAGAAAACAACTTGATGATGTTGGTAATGACTGACTTGGGCTACACATGCTAAATTTTTACTTTTAAGATATAGTTTTGGTTTTGCCTGGATTTCAGATTATGATGAATATAAAAAATTGTTTTGTTTTTTTTGCATTGTTCAAAGAACGTGTTATTAACTGTGCTGTACAAGATTGACGATCGTATATTTCTCAGTCACACAAAGCTATCCATTATGAAAACTTTAAATCTCTTTTACATGTTGAAAAATATCTTACTTTATCAATACATCTATATTTAATATTGCTTTTGCAAAATTTAGATGTGCAGCTCACAAATTATATGCAGAAACTGGAAGAATGGATATAATTTGTTTACTTTGTGCATCTGGAGAAATTGAAAAACAATATAAAACACTATTTAAATTTTGTTTTGAAGTATTTAATAAAATAAATTTATCTTTCCAATCACTTAACATGTAAACAAATGAAAATCAATTGTTATCTATCTATTAATATACATTTTATATATGTAACACTGTTTCACTTTTCACTATAGATGATATAAATGTAATTATGTATTATGGGCCGGAGGCCTAGATTGCTTAATAAAACATTTGTCATTTGTTATTTATCATTGTCATTTATCACTTTAATAAATACTTGCAAACTTAATATATTTAGTGCAATATTATCATGTGGTGAAATAGGAAGCGAGTAGTGAGCTGGATCTATATAATACTCATTTAATCGTCTATTACAAGATACATAATATAGCACCATATAAAATGGAAATAAATTTCCACAGAAACAACTACAACATTAAAACAAACATTTATGTGTGAACAGCCAGACACACATCTACAGACAAGATAAGCTCGCCCAGCTGCATTTTCTTTGTTAAAACGAAACAAACGCAAACAAGAAAACTAGTCAATTATAGATTTGCAGAGAACAAATGTGCCCATTTTTGCTGTATATTACAATACTCATATCAAAATTAATGTTCAAATGATTAAATGTTTATCTATAAAACCTTTAATTGAATTATTGGACTTTATTTATTTATTGGGCCATACCAAACTGCAAGTCATATTTTGTAAAACGTTTGTGTAAACCAGGAATGCCACCTACTGTATGATGATCAAAATCATAAGAACTCACAAGTTGGTTTGCAAACGCAATTGTCGCATAATATGTATTCGGAAATCTGAATAAATATGGTCAAAAAAAAGTTGTTCTATTTGTAGTCAATATTGGTTTTGATTGAACGATATTCCAAGAACGACAAATACCATATTAGTATCGGCACAGAACGGCAACCTTTGAATACAATGTATATAAAGAAAGATGAGTACGTAACATCTAAAGAAAGCAAATGTAAACGTGTTCAATAGTTCACAGCCATAGCTCGTCTTAGTTAGAAAAATACATTTATAAATTGATAAGATGTTAAGGAATTGAAGTCGTGAAAGAGTAGATCACTATTCATAAGACTCAGAAATGTTCTCCGTAAAATAAGGTGCCAGACACATATATACATGACTATACTCAATCATTAACGTACATCTATAACAACGGAATCCCTAAGCGAAATTACAATACACCCAATTGTTCAATTGTATTATAGGTCGTGACCAAGTTTCTATTGTCATGTACTGTTATTTTGTAAACACGTATGATTTTTTTAAAAACTATAACATCACAAATTAACATCAACCCTATCTGACATAAATAATCTAACATACATTGATATTCCTACTTGGTACATTGGCAGCCATTCTCTTGAACACAAAAAGATAAGACGTGATATAATACACGTTTTGCAAATATTACACGGATTTAATAAAACATCAAACGATGAATTATTAAACCGGGTCGCATTCACTGGGAAAAGTGTATTTATGTTAAAAACACACTCAAAATTAACATAAAGAAACGTTTATTTAGATGTAAAACGTGTTGAAAGCTGGAATTCTCTACTTAACGATGTAATACTCACACCAAGAATAAACGCCAATAAAATAAAAAAAAAGTTGTAATTGAATGAATAAAGAAAACGATAAAGACCAAACACAACAGGCGGGTCAACAGAAGACGGTGGCAGATTTACGTTCTCGGAATAGTTAGTTTATAGTACGATATCTAAATAATCTAGCTCTATTTCAATTCTAATATTGACATTGACATTAATACCATCTTGTGTTTAAACAGGAGTAAAAACATTAAATGTATTCGATGAAATGTCTCTCTCAGATCTACCGATAATGCTGTAAAGATGTTTACAAATATATATATATATATATATATATATATATATATATATATATATATATGATGTTTAAGTATGACATGTTTAAGGACATTGATTTATATTGTACAAAACATCGATACGCTTAGGTATGTTGTCGGCTACATTATCACAATATTACAACGAGAAAGTGTATTCCTTGCATACGTGTAGGGTATTTCTCATAATCTCATTACTTGTGTCGAGACTGTCATTAGAACTTCAATCTCATCTGCGTTTAATAGTGTATCCTAACACGATTTAACTCAATCACACAAGGTAAACATTTAAAACGAGAAATAGTTTCACACCTGTATCTGTCATAAAATACATTACTGAACATAAACAAATAAAATATTGGCATAATGATACTAATCTAAACATGTATTAGAACAATATGGTGTACGGTGTCAGTATTTTTTTCCATATTAAGATAGCAAACGATTATGTCTACTGAAGCTCAACAATTGATGAATGCTATTATTAAAAATACCTATACAACACGATGAGGATAGCCTACTACATATAACCAATATAACTGATTCAGAGCGCGATTAGTGGAGGCCACCGCGTGCATTCAAGACACAATACTATTACTCCCTCTGCTAATAACATTGTTACTACAACTAATACTCCTATTTTAACTACACCTACCACATGCACCACCACATACACATATGTTTACACATGTCTTGATCTAAGAAGAAATAAACAAAAGCATAGTCGTTTATGTACCCATTGAATCTTAAATGTTATAATCGAGGTATACTTTCCTAAAATAAAGTGATATAAACTGTTTATGTCTAACACGCACCAGTTAAGTCCGTTAACAATACCTTTATCATGTTATATATTTCAATATTGTTCTGATTTGATCTATCTAGTGATTTAAACTATCTAATCATACGTACGCATTGTGAATAAAACAAACACAAATACTCCATAATTCAAACGGACTGTTAAATATATTTTGCATACACAACATGTGTTGGATAATATTACATAGCATATATTATGTGTGTTATCAAATAAAGCTATTTGAGCACAATGGCGGACATTGTTAATAATACCTTTATCATGTTAAAAACAACCAACTTATATTTGTATCAATATTATTCTGATTATGATTTAAGCTATCTAAAAAAACAAAATGTGAATAAAACAAAATGTGAATAAAATAAACATGAATACTCCAATATTCACATTTAATATTCAAATAGTATTTTTATACAAAATCTATGTCTTATGATATGTTTACATGCGTGTTAATAATTACTACAATGGCTGACACTGATCGCAGAAGGTTTTTACTAAACACATTTAAGTACACATATTAACCAGGGAATATATTAAAGTAATCGAAGCAAATTATGTTCTAAATTTTAATTTAAAGCTATGACAACAAACATGGCTTACCTTATTTTGACGATTGAATATTAAAACTCCAAACAATTTTCACACAGATTTTAGTTTGTATGTCTTGTAAGTATCCGCATTATTGAACATGTGCGATCATACGTCATGTGTTATTCTATGGGAAGTAATGCTCTTAGTTTATGCGATTTGTCAAAATATTTGATTATATTTTAAAGCTACACATTCCACACTTATGATTACGCGTTTTCAGAAAGAAGAAGCGTAATGCATACAAAACCAATTACACCAAAATGTTTTGGACAATATTACATAGCAGATACTATATGTGTTATTAAATAAAGCTATTTGAGCACAATGGCGGACATGGATTGCAATAATTTGTTGCTAAACACAATCAAATACACATAGTAACATGGGCATACATTAAATACATAATAACACATCTGCCCTAAAATTTGATTTAATTTTTTTATAACAAACTGTTACATAGCCTACCTTATTTTGACGATTGAATGTTAAAGCTCCAAACGAATTTTCACACAGACTTAATTTTGTCTCACTTCTAAATATCCGCTACTTGAGCAAATTCATTAATTATATGATTTGGGAAATTGAAAAAAACGTGTCAAAGATTGTATTCATGTATGCCATATAAATAATTCGTCAGTATGTCTAACTTGCGAATAAATGTAGAAAAAAAATATTATCATCTTTGCTAATATATGCATCACTACAGAAAAAGGTTATCATGGAAAATATGCTCCAAAAACATTATCAATATTCATTCTTCTTATATTTCATGACGCCATTTCTGACAGAATAGATGATAGATATATCTGTTCTTGATTGATTATACAATTTTAGATAGAATGATGTCATAAATACTAAATATAATTTAGATCTAGGTATAAGTCAACCATATATTTGTGTTCTTACTTATATTACTTATATAGTAAATTAAAAATGTTTCACACAGAAAGCCAAATGAAAAAAAAAAGTGAAACTTACATGTTATTGTACCCAAAACTACCCCAAAAAGACATTTTTTCTGTTCTATGTGCACACTGATTACAAAGTGAAAGTGAACTTCAGATTCAGCAAATCTATATAAATTTGCAAGCATATAATTTCCTCCATAAATTCACAATGCTTTCAAAATGTTCCAAAAAATTCTCCCACGGAAGCATTTCCTGTTTTCAATGGTGGTACTCTGCCTCTATACGCATTTTCATGAATGAAAGTAGAGGATAACGGTCCGCCGAAACACCCGTCGAGCAAATATGAATTTGCAAGGTAACCATTTTTCTCAGGTCCTAAAAATCTGATACGATAACGAACAACGTTCTCATTTTTTGAGATACTGACACAAACCATTAATCGGTGACAGTTAACGAAAAGTTAACGCTTTGGTACAATTTACCACGGTTTTTATCTTGACCATTTCCACCAAAAGGAGGCTTCCGGTCATGATTTTCAAGGTGCGTGCAAGATCATGTTATATGTACGTTATGGAACTAATGGTATTACCGAAATTGATAATACACACACTAAGTAGTGGAGAGATAAGCATCTCTGCACGATGCTTAAAGAGGCCTCTATATATATACTTTATGTCTACGAAATGAACCAACTGTACATAGCCTGAAAGAAACCTGTGTAACATGAATAAATCGCACCGATTTTCTACAACAAAACGTGTTACTTTCTACAAATAAGTATTTTAGAAAGTCGTCTATAAACAACTGTATTCGTGAATGATTTTAGTGAAACCAATTCCGGATAGTTTCGGAACGTACCTAGCTGATTACCGGAGATTCGAAAATCTCTGCGCATTTATTCTTGCCAACTCGCTCGGGAATTATCGGATTTAGGATAGTTGTTGTTGTAACATTTAGAGTGGGACGCGATTTAATTGAACACAACCACACTTCGCATCTTACAGAAGCAGAAAAGTGCATGTGTTTCCGAATAAAAAGTTTATAAAATAGCTTTATTTATATCATAGCATTTAGATAATCAGTGTTAAATAGTTTATTCAGAAACAATCGAACTTATAGGTGATGCGTCTTTAACTTTAACTATTTACCTAATTACTATTAGCAGAAGTAACAGGTAGAGTCGGATATTTCGGATTATCAATGAAATGTTGAGCGCGTGTTATCTTTTGTTATGCGCAGTGATATAGGTTTGTCGTGTGCATTTCCATGTTGAAAATTTTAAGCTTTAAGAATCGCATCTTTTTCGCAGTTTTTACTCTGTTTGGTAAAAGGAAATAATATTTTGAATATTTTATAATATTGTATAATACGTCCTCTGCTACGGCAATTGCGTATTTAAACTTTTGGAACTATTTATCTGTCGGAGGAATCTAGGGTCCACAATCAAACGAAGGTTATAGAACAAAATTGTACTACACACGATAACTATAAAAGGCATCGCTACGCTCGCTTTCCAAAAACCGAGTGCCCATTTGCAGCAAATGATTTAACCAAATAAACTAAAGTGGCTTTGAAACATCTGCCAAAGACATTATCAATACATTAACATATTCGATTTTGTACTGGCGTATTGTCTTTACTGTAACATAACTGGTATAAAAAAACTAACATTAAATATAAAACTGTGAATTTTTGTTTTAGTAAAAATCTTCCTAGTATAATTATTTAAACTTTTTAGATGAAATATTTGTTAAAGTTCAATAATTAACCTCTTATATATTACAAAGCAAAATTCTGTCTGGTACACTTTATCAATTTAAAAAAAAATACATACTTGTAATATTACATAAGAGCATTAATCTAAGGTTGAATTGCTCTTTTATGTTATATTTTGTTATAGTTAAAACATATGAAACACCACTATTTAGGCAACTAATACAATGCTTGTATTTATTTCGAGGAAATCGGTTTCACTTTTTTTTAATCTAAAACAAGCTGTATTTACTACGTTTGTCAACTTTATAATCACCAAAATAATCTTCATCTAACTGGAATGGATCTTCAATGTCTGTTGTTGAGGAAACAAAAGTTTTAGTTCTCATATTCAACCAAAACTTTACTTGTAATCCTCATTATAAGTAGTTTAAAACAAATTGCTATAACGCGTTTAATTTATTGAACATTGTTGCAAAAAAAAACACACGATAATGTACATTTTGTAAACTCGTATTGACACTTTACAGATTTCTAGTCAGAACAAAATTAAACTACGGCTCTAAGGTACTCGTATATTGATCAGCTCGCAAGTCTTATTCAGTGATTCAGTTAATAGATTTCCAGTAGATTACCTATCTAGTGCTGTATACCAAATTTACTTTGCTAGAAATGATTCCAGAAAAATACAAGGCAACATAAGACGAACTGTACTCGTATTACCTAATTCTACACCAATGACTTCTACATTTATATTATTGATATAACCCTAAACGGGACCATGGCGATTCTTATTATAACAAACGTAGGAGAAAGTGACTGGGTAACAAACTAGAAGTTAGCGATAACAATGTTGGAAAATGTAAATACCAGTAGGAATTTATGCGAGAAGGACAGCTTTATTGATATACCGGAACACTATATTACTACGGGGTTATTGTTAAATATTAAATTGTATTTTAGTTATTCAAATGCTTGAGAACGTCAATTAATTGAAATTGACAAATGTATTATGTCACTAGTATCGTTTTATGTATTTTTTTAAAAATATCTGCAAAAACAATCAAAGTAAAATATGGTACTATTTCTCTTCAAGTATTTACACAAACAGTGTTAAATATAGGGGCTCACAGCGGGTTAAACAAAGAGGCTATGCGTGGGATAAAACAAAGACAAAGCCACTCGTGAGAATAAAAGTCGATCTTTCACTGAAACAAAGAAACAATTTCTATAATTGCCGACCTTGAAATACTCTTTTCACTGCATATCTACTGTTGATATGTACTGGTAAAATATGGAACGTATATATGGAATAGTAGGCTGACAATTCAGTAGAACAAATAGTAAATAAAAAGCTATATACAGGTACCATATAGTGTTCAATATAAAACACCTATACAAGGGTACATTATATATAATCTATATTACTATCCAGTGAAATAATACGTTCTTAAACCTGAGAAATGCAGACGACCACGCGGGCTATAAATAGCAGAGCAGCCGTATGCCATTTTTCACCATCAAGTGTCCTTGAACTAAATATTCGTCTTTCGTAGTATCAGCTGACTATGACGTGCATATTATACTGTTTACATGTACGTTACAACGCGCAGAAACAAGAAATGTTATGCTGCAGCTTAACAAATATGTAACAATCGATATCCTTGAACACCGGGTTGTTATACACAGTCAGGATGTAACCACTACACGTTAGCGTGGTATTTAAATGCTTAACTATAGACGGTTAAGTATCGAGGGTTATACTGGTTTTGTTGTGAACATCTTTCTATTAAACGTGTAGTATAAATTCTGTATCAACTATAGAAACACGTTCATTTTGGATGATTTAGCGCCGTGTGTAATATTACTCGTTTATAAATAGTTTGTTTGAATAAACTTGACCCAGCGAGAAGAGACAAATGCTAATGAGACTCAATGTCATATATCAATTACCACGAAGACTGTGACCGAGACAGAATTTGAACTCACGACCCCTGGATAGGAAGTCAGAGGCGCTTCCGCCTGAGCTTACAGGACCCGGCTTATATAACTATAATATATAAAATAACTAAAAACACCGTTTCTATACTATGAAAAATTATAAATTATAGTATCATCAACATTAGCAACAGCAACAACAACATTAGCAAAAACAGTAATGTATCACCATATAATTAGAGTAGCAGATCTGATGCTGATGATACAGGTAATGGTCAAATACAGCAACAATTTATAATATTTAAATGTATGAATCAGATGTTATTTTTTATTCAATATTCCGAAGAGGTTACTATACATGCAAAGGTACTTCTGTTACACATATAATTGATATGTCAGCTAATATTGATTATAAATGAAACTGCTGCTTTGTTAATAATGCTAATGTTAATGGTCGATATTACATGGTTGGTTATATTGTTATTAATGTGTCTGTTGATGATGATGCCGGTAAGTAATGCTGTTTCTGGAAATGTTGCTACCGTTACTGCTGTGTCTGTCCATGATACTAACATTACTGCTGTTTCTGTTTATGTAATTACCATTAGTACTGTTCCTGTCCAAGGTAGTACCGTCATTGCTGTTTCTGTCCATGATATAACCGTTACTACTGTATCTGTCAATGATACTAACGTTACTGCTGTTTCTGTTAATGATATTTACGTTACTGCTGTTTCTGTCTATAAAATATCATTACTACTGGACCTGTCTCCATGATACTAACGTAACTGCTGTTTTTGTGTATACTACTACCGTTACTACTAGTCCTGTTCATGATACTAACGTTACTGCTCTTTATGTTTATATTACTACCGTTATTACTGGTCCTGTCCATGATACTAACGTAACTGCTGTATCTGTCTATACTACTACCGTTACTACTGGTCTTGTCCGTGATACTTACGTAACTGCTGTTTCTGTCCATACTACTACCGTCACTACTAGTCCTGTCCATGATACTAACGTAACTTCTGTTTCTGTCTATACTACTGCTGTTACTACTGGTCCTGTCCATTATACTAACGTAACTGCTGTCTATACTACTACCGTTACTACTTGTTCTGTCCATGATACTAACGTGAGTGCTGTTTCTGTCTATACTACTACCGTTATTGCTGTTTCTGTCTATACTACTACCATAACTACTGGTACTTTCCATGAATCTAACGTAACTGCTGTCTATACTACTACCGTTACTACTGGTACTGTCCATGATACTAACGTAACTGCTGTTTCTGTCTATACTACTACCGTTACTGCTGTTTCTGTCTATACTACTACCGTTACTACTGGTCCTGTCCATGATACTAACGTAACTGCTGTCTATACTACTACCGTTACTACTGGTCCTGTTCATGATACTAACGTAACTGCTGTTTCTGTCTATACTACAACCGTTAGTACTGGTCCTGTTCATGGTACTAACGTTACTGCTGTTTCTGTCTACGCTACTTTTTTTATTAAAATTCATTATATATCTACTGAAAAACATGTGTGCCCGTTCAGATTTTGTTTTTCGTCCCTCTAAACTGATATTCTGGATCCGCTCCTGTGTATAACATCAAAATTAAATCACGTGACTCATTTAAAACGTCACAAAATATGTTGCACTTTTATAAAGCGGGAACTTTATTTTAGTCTTACCTTGATGTGTAGCCCAAGTTAGGAAATCGCTTTTAATTTATCATTTTGCCATGTTTATTTAGATTTATTTTTGACAATACGCTGTCAGTAAGTATATGTTGGAAGAATACGTTTTAGCCCATTTCAAAAGTTTGAAAAATGCTTATAAATTCCCTTGATAGATTGCAACTGCGCAACATATTGAGACTGATTACACAGGAAAGCACTATGTGGTACAATTTGTATAGAATACTATTACCTTTCATATTTGCTTGTGCTTCTACAATAAAATGCATTATCCCCATTCTAGTCCAATGCACACAACTATTGCAAAAAAGAAAATCTAAGTTCATCAGTACAATGTAATATAATCCGTGTAAAACATATTGGCTTTTATTCTAAAGGCAAATAAATAGATAACTCTGATTGGGGTTCATGCAATACCTTGCTCGAGTAAATTCCCTTTAATATGCTTTCAAACAAGGGCCGTTGAATAAGTTTGAACATCCTGGTGTACATGTACGTATATTAATATATTAGAATTTACTTAAAACACAGAAAACAACAAAAATAAGTTTTTTTTTTCAATCTATTGTTCATGAAGGATTATACACACCTTACGTACCAAGACCCCCTTGCGCTGGCTTTAGACATATTCAATCTCGAGCAACCTGAGTGTGGCCCATGATGCTGAGGAATCAGATATAATAACAACACGGGTTCAAATCATTAATATCTAATAGATTCTGAAGAATACCTTTGAAACATAGAACAAAAAGACGTACTAGCAGAATAAGGTTATTGAACTTGCACTCAGGCAGGTAAACAAATTCAAATAATGAATGAATGTTATGAAGTGCAGTATACCACATACATAGGAGATCCTAGAATGTATAATTTACGATAAAATTGAAAACTATAGACTAGCAACTTAAGAAAATATAATATAAAATGTATTGAACGGAAACAAATTAAAATCTGCATTATCTCTCTATCGTAGTTCTCCCATAAAAGCTTTAACATTTTAAAATACACTAATTTAATAATATTATACAAATTAAATGTTGTATGTAAAGACCTATAGATAATATGAACAAAGTAAAGAGATGTTTACATTGTACAAAGGGCTTGAACACTAAACTGTTTCCCCTTTAACAGAGTTTGAAGTACTGACTGGTTTGACTAAATATCTCAATACATACTTACATTTACATTTGTTTCTTCTTAAGAACCTGTTAACCAAGTTTGTTCATATTAGTAACAGATTGCAATTTGTCAATTATTTAAAGGGGCCATGAACGGAAACTTCGACTTTCTCCTAAGGATGCTATGAAAAACGTGTTTTTTTTTATCCAATTGTGCAAATATATTTCAATTTGAGATCTGAAGCATCCTCTAGTCATACCTAAAAAGAATTGCTCCAATAAGAAGGATTGCATTTCCATAAGGGATAGCGGTCCCAAACTTGTTAAAATTGAGAATTTTCAAAAAGTTACATACCAACAAGAAATTCTGTCGAATGTGTATATAATATGCTATGAAATGATTGAAAGTGTGAAACTGATCATAACAAATCCTACAAAAAGTTAGTGGTGTCCCTGTATATGTTTAAACATATTTAATATAAAACAAGCATGTCACAATAACATATTTAAAGAAACACAAGGTATATATCATATTGAACATTGGCAATATAAGTCGCAATAAACCAAATACATCCAAACAAACTAAAGCATTTTACAAAATAAGATGTCTCGGTACGGAGTTAGGTGCTATTTGCGGTAATAGAAATATTAGCAAACGGGAAGTCAATTAAGAAAATAAATCATAATCAGATGTAAATGGAGGAATAAAACATTTGACAAAGCCAATTACGAAAGAGAAAAAAATTAAATACTTATACTACTGCGTATTTGTAAATTGGTATCACAAATTCGATAGGTCATTATCTGTAAGTTGTGGTGAAAAAAAAACACATTTATTTTGAGAAAAGTAGCTACTGGTTAGAATTACTTAGAAGATCTAGTTTTAGAGGCCATCGGTTTAAGGAGGGTATAGAGCTCGCAAACTCTATAAGAGCAGCCAGCAGCATACCCACTGTACTATGAACCTACTCTTCAAGTGTTTGAATCCATACATGGGTAGGGTTAACAATCACCTATAACATCAAGATTGTATAAGAAAAGTGAAATCGGCGTACTTACTTGTGTCATAGCTTAAAAAGCCATATATTATTGTTCTGACTAAAAGTGTTAAATAAACATTAAAGTCTTTCAAAATGCGCCTTTATGCATTTACCTATCGATATAAAGAAGCTAATACATGCTGTTACAGCGGCAAACTGTGTGGCTAATTGAAATACTTTTGTGTATCGACGCTTTCGTATTTAGTTTTCTTTTATAGTTTAATTTTTATGATGCAGTGCTATAATCATATTCATTGATAGACATATTGAGTGACCCTCGGACACAAACACAGTTACAGAAGGGACACATTGCTGATTGGTTGTATTGGTTATGTTTATATACAAACAAATTATCTATTTCAGAGCATAGCTTTTAATAACAAAGCTACAATTCAATAATTATTATAAGATAGTAACTACTTAATTAACAAGAGTTGTCGGAGGGACAGCGCGCTCGACTATTCGATTATTTGACACAGAAGTACAAATTTGATTGAGACCCATGACAAATCCAAGCATATATGAGTTATCTAATTTTAAAAAAATAACAAAATTGAGTAGGTTTTATAACTGCAATTTCTTGTATGAAGTTTCAATCAAATACATGCAGCGACTGCTGCAATTTCTAAGTACAACAAAGACCCTAATTTGCAAAACAAATCTGGCAAGAGTTATTCGACTTGATTATTTGAGTTGATATCATGACTACAAAGCCATATGTCAAGTTTCAATCAAATACATTGAGCGGTTGGTGTAATATGGACTTGATAGTACTTGCATGCAAAACTTAAACCAAAACTCTAAGTCAAAGATGGGCAATAATTTGCATAATATTTGTGGAAGAGTTATCTAACTTAGTTATTGTAGTAGAATTTATGACCAGGAAGGCATGTGTAAAGCTTCAATCAAATACATTGAGTAGTTGGTTAGATATGGACTTGATGGTACTTGTATGCACAATTTTAATCAGAATTACTAAGTCAAACAAAGGGAGTAATTTGCATTATATTCAGGCAAGAGTTATGTAACTTATTATAGTAGGGATGGTGACTGAGAAGTTGTGTGTAACGTTGAAAGTCAATACATGCAATGGTTACTGAGATATAGACTTGATTGCACGTGCTCACAAAACTTTAACCAGAATTTTCTAACTCAAACCAGAGCAATAATTTGCATTGTATTTGTGCAAGAGTTATATAACTTAGTTATTGCAGTCGGGTTGATGACTGGGAAGACTAGTGTAAAGTTTCAATCAAATACATTGAGTGGTTGGTGAGATATGGACCTGATTGCACTTGCATGCAAAACTTAAACCAGATTTTCAAAGTCAAAGAAGGGCAATTTTTTGCATTGTATTCCTGCAAGAGTTATCTAACTTAGTTATTGTAGTAGGGTTGATAATTAGGAAGGCTTGTGTAAAGTTTCAAGGCATTACATGCAATGGTTACAGAGAAAGGGACTTGCATGCAAAATTTCAACCAAGGTGTGACGCCGACAACGGCGCCTTGGTGAAAAGAATAGCTCTCTTTATTCTCCAAATAGTCAAGCTAAAAATTCTTGCCTCTAATACAGAGTTTTCTGTTTCTGTTTAATTATTTATTTATTTTCGTTTTACTCGAAAGATTTGGGCTACCCTATATGTTTGAAGAAAAACACCATTTAAGATTATTGTGCGATGGCTCTTAATTGCTCAATTGTGGGTTGCAGGATAACATGTCAAGATTTCATTATTTTGAAGATCACAACCCAGACATTTATTATCTAATGAAACCTGTTCAAACCATTATCAGAGTCTTTATGGCATTAAGCTGTGTATGCTCTAAGTTAAATACAACTGCTTAAGTGTACATAATAAGTCTCAACATTAATTACCAGATGTCGTATTGTTTTAAGTGTCGCTTTCAACAATGTTTCTTCCCGTCATAGCATGACATTATCTACCTTAGCCGATATTCTAAGCATTGCCACATCATGCTGTAGACACACGATATGATACCCATCCAGTCCTATTATACTAAAACCAGGTGTTTCACCATTGCTATTATTAGCACATAACACACGATTTTCTATATACATTTATTTCTTTCATTGTTACAACTATCATTTTTAAATTTTAATGAATTCTATTCAACACATGTGCAATTTCTAATATAGTTCAAAATATGTTCCCATTTTTGTATCAGTTCCTTTTTCAAACATTACCCATTATCTCGATCATATCATGCAACTCAACTATTATTAACACATAACACACGATTTTCTATATACATTTATTTCTTTCATTGTTACAACTGTCATTTTTAAATTTTAATGAATTCTATTCAATACTTGTGCAATTTCTAATATAGTTCAAAATATGTTCCCATTTTTGTATCAGTTCCTATTTCAAACATTACCCATTATCTCGATCATATCATGCAACTCAACTTGCATTTCTACAACACCCAACCATCTAAAACCAATCTTAACAGCTGATCTACCTAATGTTAACTCTTCATTCTACATGACCGTCCACCTGGCCTTCCAAAATAAAACTGCCTAACTCTTTCGCAGCTTGCACCCGCTAATTACCTTGACAGCTCGTCAACCTCTCACATTTTGATGCATACATGTCCTGACTATTTTTATTTCTATTTCCTCAAAAATGCCCATAAACGCAGTTTATATAACTATCTTTAGTACCGTTACATTATTTTGTGACAGGGTAATTTATCATAAGTGACCTCTGAAGTATTTCCACTTTGCACTGTAATCTCATCTTAAATAAAATATCCAAAACAATTATATATTGGGTTTAAATTTTACAATACCAAACTAACAACATATAATAATTAATAAGTGGATTGACTGACAATAACACAGAGGACGACAAGATACAGCGAGACGGAGTCACTGTTAGAATCGCATTGTCATAATACACACCACCAGTCAGCCATCTTCAATAACCCGATACAGTCTTTTATACGACAAATGCTAGTATTTGGTATGGATTGCTGGAGATCGAAACCAAGATCTTCCGCATGCGAGGCGAACGATATGCCACTAGACCATTTCTGAGATTTACAAATAAACTTTTTTTCTATACATGGTTATATATTTACTATTTCAGTCTTAGGGGGAATCCACCATAAAATGCAGGTACACGTACTATATTACAAATAATGTCAAATAACTGTTTATTTACAATTAAAGGTCATAACCTGGACAGTAAGTTTCCGAGTTGGTCAGTTCAATTACTTGTCAGATATATTGTGAGGAGTTCTGTTGTGAGAAAAGAAAAATCTAAGTGCAAAGATAAGGGCACAGTTTTAACGAATCAAGGAATAAGAGTATTTATTTCCACAGTTATCATTCAATTTGTTCAGGTTAGTTTCGGATGTACGAATACGGTCAATTTAAGCTTTGAGCTCTCTTCACAATCGAGCTAAACTAATTAGATCGATTGTGAAGAAAGCTTAGAGCTTAAATTAACCGTTCTCGATAACCAGTTATGAATGTTTTTTTGATGGGCCATCGGGCCGAGCTGCTATTGCGAGCGACTAAATCAGTATATCCACTGCACTACCACTCCGCTTAAAACAATATTTGATATATAATGGTAATACAACCATTGTCTATATCGGTCATTCATTCATTAACAGAAACTAGAACCGTAACGTCAAACACATAAGCGAAACGAAAGGGTAATAACTACAAACGGAAACGTTTAAATTGCGTGCAGTGTGCACTTGTATAGTACACTTATGACTAACATTACTACCTTTGTTTATAAAAGGAACCATTCAGCCATATAATATGTTGTATAAATGCGCACAACCTTTATGATTAACAAACACAAACGGGTATTCCCCTATCAAGGTTTGACTCTAAAGTTTGAATTAAAAAAATCTTAAGCAAAACCAGTTAGGCATATCGATAATTACGTTGCAAAACGCCAATACTACAATATGTGGTTTGTCTCACAATTATTGATTTAAATCCGTATGCCATAATGGTCTTTCTAATAAAATGAAGGAATACGTATTTTGAATCGACCCCTCGATCTACCTGTTGAGAAATCAGAGACAACTGTTCGGCATTTACTTCAACATCGTGTCTTCCTGATGTGTTTTGAATAGCCTTGCTAGGTGACCCGATATTCAGACGAATAAAACATAACATAAACAACTTTCAACAACGGAGTATCTTATTGAAAGTACATACAGTGTATAGTGTATATTATTGCGTTCTCGAGTTAACTAACCCAATTATACTCGCTTTAAACATTTTATAAAAAAACTATAAAAATGAAAATATATTAGTGCATGTGTTACCAAACGTGCCAAATACGGTGATACGGTGCGACATTTATAAACTGCTCTAAACCTAGCAGTATCATGTTCGATCCCGCCGGGTTATTAACTTCTTATGGTAAATGTATGTAAGAGGTAAAACGTTATAGAAATATACTTAGATATTTAAGGGCTTAAATACACTGTTAATGTTCTCAGAAGTGTGATATATCAAACTCTGACTATTTTAAATGAGATGTTAAGGACTGTTTTATGCTGTGTGTTCAGTTTACATTACTGTGTTGAAAGAGTCCTTCAGTTGTAAACTGATCGGTCGGAATGTGTATTCAGTAGTAGAATAATGATATGTATTAGTTGTAGACTGATCCGTTAGGTATATGCATTAGTCGTCAGTGGTAGACTGGGCCGGTAGGTATATACATTGATATTAAGTTGTATACTGATCCGTTAGGTATATGCATCGGTCGTCAGTGGTAGACTGGGCCGGTAGGTACATACATTGATATTTAGTTGTATACTGATCCGTTCGGTATATGCATCGGTCGTCAGTTGTAGACTGATCAGTTAGGTATATACATTGGTCGTAAGTGGTAGACTGGGCCTTTAGGTATATACATTGATATTTAGTTGTAGACTGATCCGTTAGGTATATGCATTGGTCGTCAGTGGTAGACTGGGCCGGTAGGTATATACATTGATATTTAGTTGTATACTGATCCGTTAGGTATATGCATCGGTCGTCAGTGGTAGACTGGGCCGGTAGGTATATACATTGATATTTAGTTGTATACTGATCCGTTAGGTATATGCATCGGTCGTCAGTTGTAGACTGATCAGTTAGGTATATACATTGGTCGTAAGTGGTAGACTGGGCCTTTAGGTATATACATTGATATTAAGTTGTAGACTGATCCGTTAGGTATATGCATTGGTCGTCAGTGGTAGACTGGGCCGGTAGGTATATACATTGATATTTAGTTGTAGACTGATCCGTTAGGTATATGCATTGGTCGTCAGTTGTAAACTGATCAGTTAGGTATATGCATTGGTCGTCAGTGGTAGACTGGGCCGGTAGGTATATACATTGATATTTAGTTGTAGACAAATCGGTTAGGTATATGACGCGTCGGTCGTAAGTTGTAAACTGATCAGTTAGGTATATACATTGGTCGCCAGTGGTAGACTGGGCCGTTAGGTATATACATTGATATTTAGTTGTAGACGAATCGGTTAGATATATGCATTGGTCGTAAGTTGTAAACTGATCAGTTAGGTATATACATTGGTCGTAAGTGGTAGACTTGGCCGTTAGGTATATACATTGGTCGTAAGTGGTAGACAGATCGGTTAGGTATATGCACTGGTCGTAAGTTGTAAATTGATCAGTTAGGTATATACATTGGTCGTCAGTGGTAGACTGGGCCGGTAGGTATATACATTGATATTTAGTTGTAGACAAATCGGTTAGGTATATGCATTGGTCGTAAGTTGTAAACTAATCAGTTAGGTATATACATTGGTCGTCAGTGGTAGACTGGGCCGTTAGGTATATACATTGATATTTAGTTGTAGACAAATTGGTTAGGTATATGCATTGGTCGTCAGTTGTAAACTGATCAATTAGGTATATACACTGGTTGTAAGTGGTAGACTTGGCCGTTAGGTATATACACTGGTCGTAAGTGGTAGACAGATCGGTTAGGTATATGCATTGGTCGTAAGTGGTAGACTGGGCCGTTAGGTATATCCATTGATATTTAGTTGTAGACAGATCGGTTGGGTATATGCTTTGGTCGTAAGTTGTAAACTGATTAGTTAGGTATATACATTGGTCGTAAGTGGTAGACTGGGCCGTTAGGTATATCCATTGATATTTAGTTATAAACAGATCGGTTAGGTATATGCATTGGTCGTAAGTTGTAAACTGATCAATTAGGTATATAAATTGGTCATAAGTGGAAGACTTAGCCGTTAGGTATATCCATTGATATATAGTTGTAGACAGATCGGTTAGGTATATGCATTGGTCGTAAATTGTAAACTGATATACATTGGTCGTAAGTGGTAGAATGGGCCGTTAGGTATATACATTGATATTTAGTTGTAAACAGATCGGTTAGGTATATGCATTGCTCGTAAGTTGTAAACTGATCAGTTAGGTATATACATTGGTCGTAAGTGGTATATTATTGATTATTGATTATGTAATCAACTACAAAATACAATTTGCAAATTCAATTCACTACATACAGCACTTACATTCATTCAGTAAATTAATTTATTTATAAATTATCACAGATTTACTAAAATAAAAATATACGCCTAACGTATCGTCATGGTTGAATGTTAATAAAGCGTTAACATAAATATAATATTCTATGTTTGGAGATTATACAAATATCAGATATTTCAGTTTACACACAAAGTAAATTATACCTTAAATACAATCATAGTATTGCGTCGGTTGTTGAAATAACACAAAGAATAAGACGAAACGGTGTTATTCATCAGAAATGTAAACCGCAGAAGTGAAATCTTACAGTTATAGCACACGTGTCTTTCAGTTACCAAATCAATAAAGTACAGTTTTGTTTGATAAATAATTGCTTGAATGGGGGTTGTAGAATTTGTCGTTTGGCAAATAATTGATTAAAATCAAGTATCTATTTCTGGCTTATTTACATTTCTAAAATAAAATTTAAACCGCTAGTCAATATGATTAGGTTTGAAACTTAATTGGTTAAAAAGTATGAAAATAGTTCGGAATTGTTAAAAAGTATAAATGATTAAAATGATTTATACATTTATAAAACTATGAATAAATTCAGGAAAATGTTATTGTTAAATATGTGCAGATATGAGTGCATAGAAAAAGTAAATCCTACAACAATTAACATATATCCTCTAAACTAGCAGCAAAGTGCGTGATCATGTAATAGAGCATCGGACCCAGGATTGGACGGTCGTGGGTTCGATTCTCCACTGAAATTATGCGTAGTGTCCTTGAGCAAGACACTTTATTCGCCTATGATTAACAACAGTATGCATAAACAATCCACTTCTTGTTTATATTTTTTTTTCATTTTGATACGTAAAATATGGTGATCTGAAAATGAAACATGATTTATGTTATATTTTTACACCTAGGTATACCAGGAGCTCTTGTTTAATTTCTGTTTCAGTTAATAAATAACCATAGACTTGTAATATCTTAAAACATGGATTAAAATGAAAATCTGGATAAAATATTTTCTAATATAAAGTCACATGATATGAACTACCATACAGGTAAACATAAATATTACATTAGCTATAAATAGATATTGACCGACATTTAGTAGCACATCTGCACATTATTCGTAACATACACTGAAGAGCTAAGCGTTGATGCGTAAAATATAGCATGCACTATTATATGGCGGAGTTGTGGTAACAGTCTCGTTGTGCTGTACAATCAGATCGATAACCATACAGATGTATTCACACACACACACACACACACACACACACACACACACACACACACACATCAAAATCATTGCCTTGATTTGTACTTTGAAGAAGATCTGTTCAATGAAAGTTTACGTATTAAACGTTCATCGTGCTTTATAATACTACCTACCGTTAAACTAATCGTTAATAGTTCGTTCAATACAATACATGATCAACTGGTACACATGACAATGAAGGAGTAGTTAAATCGTGTTGATATGATCATTTAATAAGATTCCGCAACTTCATGTTTAGCTTGAACAATTTGCATTTACGTCTTCATTCGTCTCCATTCTTCTTTGAACTATAGGTATGCATAAACCTAGGATCCTCGTTTTGTACCCCATGCTTCTTTTGCACTCGTCGGACTAGTGCTGAATATAGTCAATAAAAACAAAATGAGAATTTTCTGGAGATTATGCATGTATCTATATTATGTATAAAACATTAAAAACCAGTCTAAATGTTAAATGTCCTATATTGATAAAACATAAACTTGGTTTAAATAAAAACAGTAACATTTATTTTACTAACATCACAGCATACCAAATAATATTTCAGAAAATGGAAACCAATCGACATCGGCACTTCTTAAATCGATCTAGAATTGTCTATACTTTATATAAAAATATTATCATTAATATAAATTACAGTACACAATAACATAGCCACAAAACAGGTAATATTATAAAACATGAATTTTATAATATGAAGATGCTGCAGATAATATCAAAGATTAGTGTTCCCAATAATGTCATACTGCAACTGTCGTAAAGTATAGATTTTTAATAATCATGTGCTTGTCATATGTATTAACGTATGCGACAGGCCAATAATGTGATGTTAAAAAGCAAAGACGTTAATGCGTTTGACAAACACACGTGTGCTGATCTTGTATAATCACATGGATATTACACATCTATAGTGCATGTCAGTTGCAGTATATTGAAAGAAAGCACGGGCAAATGATGACATGTACATTTTAAGTGAAATCGTTAAGTTCAATCGCCTTTGTACGACGAGAATTGAATTGTAGAGTATTTTGCGTATATGTGAGATGAACATAGACGTAGACAAGTTAGAGAAGTGTCAGCTAAACGTCACCCAATACGAATGAGAATGAATAAATATCTAAATGAAGTGCGAAATTTGATTGTTTTTGGCAATTATTCACCCTACTTCGTAATATCAGTTAGTTGGTTGTCGTGAGTACAGTCGTGCCTTCTCTGCGTATTAGGAAAGAGTTTCAAATGTTCTACGCCTTGCTATTTGGTTTAAACATAGAGTTTCCAATGTTCATGGCGTTACTAAAACAATCGATATGAACGAAAAAAACTAAGGTTTTCACAGACCTGAACACTTTGTTTTAAAGGTTTATATGCCACAAGACCTCGCTGGCCAGTATGCTTGTAAATTAAAGCCAGTGTAGACTACAATAATATTACATATGCTACTAATAGTTTAATATTCCACCTGTGTACACATATCAAGATTTAAAAACTGGAGCTTAAAATAAAGCTCAATGTGTGAATCGGATGTTGTGTAAATGATACTAAAGTATATTTGCCTTTGTCAGCATTCTCGTACCAAATATTAGTACTAAGTCAAAGGTAAAATGGTTAAGTACTACAGTAATTTCCTTTCCATCCTGATTACATTATGTAGGTTAACAATACCATAATAACACATAGAACATATATGTTATATAATGATTATTCAGTACAGCATACCAGTTGAATTAAGATATGAGTTTAGCATTTTCTACTTTCCAGTAATATTCCGGAATAAACATTATCTACCCGGAACGTATGTATCGAACATACAATGAGTAAGAGCCCATTCAACACAAAATGAAAAAAACAATAAAAGAAGAAAAAAAACTACGTTTACCTTGTAAATAAAAACCATTACTACCTGTTGTGGTGTGTATCTTGATGATCATCGGCTGTTTCCCTCTGTTTGCTAAAAGAACAAAACCAGCAAACATGTGTAGACATTTATGTAGGGTTCTCAGTAGGCGAGTTGTCTCGGATACCGTCTCAAGATCAATTATCGCTCACCGCGAAGGTCAGAGTCCCTCTCGCTCCAAACACTTTTTTGTGAGAAAGTTTGCTAGTGACTTGCTGAAGAAAGGTGGTTCTACCCAGATTCATGTTGAGGGTTTTTCTCCACCTATAGAACTGGATATGCCATATATATCCTGAAACGTGTTGAAAATGGATTTAAACCCCAATAAAGAAAAAAATTATTTGTGACATGCATAATTGCATGAACTGCTACGGAGTTCAGTTAAAGGAGTTCAACTTCAGCAGGAATACATATATATATATACATGTACACACGTTTTATGTTACCAAGACGAAGAAAACCGAACCGTGTATACTTAGTTGATAACTACAGCTGTTTTTTTGTATGCACATATATTTGTCACAATTAAAGCATTTCCTTGGTAATATCGGACTCGAAAAAGTCGAGTAAATCCTACCTCTAATGCGTCGGCTTACACTTATTATAACGTTCCATTGTTATCATAACCGTCTCCAGTTGCCTTATAATACATGTAAATTGACTGACTATTAAGCGTCATGTTTATGCCATCGAGGGCTAACAGACGATCAGTTAACTTAACCACTGTTTCCTGGGATCCTGAAAGGTTAACCAGTACTGTAGCGCACCCCATCTTTGCAAGTAACTGATAACTTTCCCTTTTGATTCAGCGGTGAGGGTCGAATGATAATGAGACACAATGTCGTATATCAATCATCACGGAGACTGTTGCTGGGCGGGGATTCGAACTCACGATTGATAATCAGACGCGCACATTTTCAGGGTTTATGGCTAAGGATATGAATGATATGAATGAATAAAATGACTTTGTGTCAACCAGTTAAAGCAATAACTACTTTTGCTAACACTATACTTAAGCTCATCTCTCAATATTAACTCTAGTCTATTAGATAAGTGCAACTGATTGATATTTACAGCCATGAGTGGTTGATATAAGAAGCGATTAACAAACATCTTATTCCAAAAAGCCACATTGTGTATAAAAACATAAATGTAACTGGTTGGTGATTTGGATATCAATATCTATGTATTTTAATATATAACATTTGAAACCTATGTAAACGTAACACTATTCCTTTATTATCACGTGCTCGATTTGCGATCTCATATTTTATTCTTCATGTATGAGTGCGCATTAATGGCTACAAATCATCGCGTCATTTAAATGATAATAAAGATTATGTAAAGTATGTTATGAAGCCTGACCAAGTTCAACAAGTAGCGTGTTTAGTCGATATGTTAATGTTTACAATTACAGTATTATATTATCTTATGAGTTATAACTATTAGTCTGTAAATAACATATTGTATTTGGCATTAGTGTAAATAAATGATGATAACCGGTTTTGTTAATAAAAAATAAACAATATTAGCATCTGGTTAGTTATAATATGGTTAACATATGTTTTTTATATATTAGAATGTTTAGCTGATGTTTTATTGTATAGCTTAATGCGTGATTTGAACGTTATGTTAATGATTATCTTTGCATGTACTCTCGTACTCAATATCAGCACTTATTAAACTGGCAACATATTACAGCTACTCTACTCGGCCTGTAAACAATACAAAAAAAACAAACAACAATACATTAAATATACATACTGGACAAAATATCTAACCGGCCATCGCTATGTTGTACAATAGAAGACAAATCAACCCACGCAACACAGTTTAAAATCATGTTTTAATACAGTCCCTATGTTAATGTTCTCAGAAAATTACATAGAAAAAACGTTAACGTGTAATAAGATTATAACAACTGATTAATTATTGCCACCTTCATAACAATGTACACGCCAGTAACACCTCGTATGGAGCCATCCTGTGGTAATAGCCCTTGTCTGAGTCGTTGGTCAGCATTCTGTTGTTGGGGTAGCTGTTTTTGTCGTTTGGATTGAACAAACGGGGTATTGCAATAGATGCTGTTACTGATTTTGTGATTCTTTGTTATGAGGTTGACATTAATTACCATGACTATATCGTACATCAGACCTCAAGCATGATACAAGTATGTTTAGCATTTTCAACATGCTTATGCCAGAACGTTATTTTTCATTCTAACTGGAACGTATGGATGAAATATAGATTGAGTGAGAGTCTATACAAAACGAAAGAAAGGAAATAAAATAGTACAGTCATGTAAATATAATTGTAGAAATAGCATTACCTGCTGTAGCCTAAACTCGTTATTTTATCTTGATTTCTATCCGTCTTTTTTCTTAAAGAATAATAAACCAAACATATTTAAAAATTATATTTTACCATGCATAAGTTTGTGAGCTGCTAAGTTTCAATAGGTATTTTAATATTTTGTAACATAACATTATAATATCTTATGAGTTACCAGTATATGTATTTGATTTGCAAGTAACATATTATATTTGATAATACGGCATATACGGTATATACTTGATATATACAGATTTTACTTTCATCGTAGCCTAATACAAGCTTTGTGTAGAAAGACAATACTATAATTTTCATTGAAATGAAAGGGATTCTCATAACTGTGTGTATCATACAAGAATGATATCATATGAGTATCATAGCAAACTACACACACACATACAGTATGACAATCATATTTAAATTATGTGTGCCAATGTAAGTTGCAATGTAGCAAAAACTTGACATATATATGTAATATAAAACAGTATTATATATTACTTTACATGATATGTAATTGTATCAAAGGTATTTGCTATAAGTTTAAAACGTAGAAAAATTACCAAAAGTTTCTTTTGTTTGAAATTATCTTACCTGGATTTTTTATTTGATTTCCTTTTGCTATCTCCGTTCTGTTCTTTATCAGATCTGACAAATGAAAGAAAGTGTATACACTTAGTAAAAAATCATAAGGTATACTTTTTGAACATTATATAAAGATTCACCGTATCTAAATGATATATCTTCAATTGTATTTGAAGTTGCGTCATTATGTATCATATAAAGAACATCAAGTGCTGTATTATTTGTCACTTGTTTCAGCTATTTGTTTAATTTTCATTTATGTATTTACAGACTAACTTTATAAACATATTACTAGATATAAGTATATTGTTCCGTTATAATATCTTAAGTTGTGTTGTGATCTGATAATTATATTTATGGTTTGAAAGTCAATACGCAAGTTGTACCACAAAACATTGTTTTTAACATATGTACAAGAACATGATTGAATCTAGAATGGTAGTTACCTTTGACTGACTGTTTTTTCATCTTGGCCCTTTGATTTTAGTGGAATCCGTTGAGGTAGCTTATGTAGTTGAGAACTGTAATATATTTAAACCGTGTAATCAGTTACCAAGTATCAATACGCTCACTTGGTACGTTTTGTTACAATTAGCAACGTACGTACAGTTGTAACATGCAAAATATATAATACCAATTACATAAATATTGTAAATATGTGTATCTCTTTCTAAAGTTAATAAATACTATAGGCGGCAATGATACTTACTTTCGGATAAAAAAAATATAATTAGGATAAGATTTATAAATCAGCTTTTCCAATTTCTGGTACGATTTGATTACCATTTAAAACAAAACAACAACATCAACGATTGTTCAATAGAAACGCATATGCATTACATAATAATAATGAAAGACGAATCATTAAAATAAATTATAATTAAGTGCATAACCTTCTGTAAGTTCCAGAAGTAGGGTTGTCATCAGCTTGTGCACCAAAGCTTGAATATGTGTATGCTCGTATAAATAAA
Organism: Panopea generosa; assembly: GCA_029582155.1. Lineage (NCBI taxonomy): Eukaryota > Metazoa > Mollusca > Bivalvia > Adapedonta > Hiatellidae > Panopea > Panopea generosa. The sequence goes on along the minus strand of CM055894.1, from coordinate 24,824,737 downwards.
CAGTTGTATGTAGCAAATAATATTTTTCATATCAATATTCTTTGCAAAATTTAGTGCGTTTCTTTTTTTTTTGCCTTTAAGGTGCAAAACTAAAACACACTATTGAGAATATAAAATACCTTCCATAGCATAAGGTCTTGAAACAAAGTTACAAGTTTAAACATGCAAGATAATGTCTAGCTTCGAATACCCAGAGTTTAACAATATTGGTCACGTATATATGGATTGTCCTGTCTTATATTGGGTATTTTTGTAGAATGGAAAAAATAACTGTTACACTTTGGTGATTATCAAATAATACTTTAATACTATTAATTCTAAATAACCTTTACAATTGGATCAGACATTAAGGCGTTACTTATCGACGATATAATGATATATATTGAGAGAAGACTTTTATAGAGATATAAATGTTAAACTTGAATATAATTGTTGAAAAAAATGATAAAACTGTATATAAAGGATAAAGTAAATACCGGTTACATTCTTATGCAAATATACAATTTTTTTTATAGAAATACCCCTTTCAAACGCTATTATTCCTCGACAGCAGTTCTTGGCGAGTGTGTTTATTGCACGTACACTACTGTCCATATATATTTGAGAATACATAGATAATCTATCAACCGGACTTAAAAGGATATTCTCCCACAGACATATAAAAAGATATTCACGAGAAGTTACAGCTTTGATTTACAAAAGTTGGACCATGAAATAAAAGACATAAAGCTTACCTTTCAAAGTTTAAGAAAATAAATATTCTTCAGACAAAAATATCAGCAAAATCAATAGGAATTACAAAAAAAAGGTTTGGTGTTATGCCGTTATACTTAAAAGTTTATATTTATATTTATATCAAGTTTGTGCTTCAATGTCGACCTTTAACAATCACATCCGCATCCTCACATGCATAAGCCAACAATAGCAAAGCCAATAATACGGTATTAATAAAAAGCAAGTGTTAACTATGATTAAATAAATAATGTATTGGTTTATATATATCATGCTGGCAGAATTATTAGATTATTAATTTATATCTATCTGCACAGATGCGCCCTTTTCCTTTTTGCCACGGTACATGACAAATAATAGTTGCGCTTAAAAAATCCTATGTAATCTGGTAAACTTTGCAATATTTACAGATTAGTTCATAGGGGTTGTGGTTTCTTGCTCAATATAAGTAGAGCAACAGCAGACATAGTAGATGCTGCAATAAATACTACTGGTGTTTAATCATGACTTTTATATTATTTTAACCAATGGATGTATTTTGATCATTTAAGGATTAGGATTGTCACTGCAATGTCTTTAAAAGAAACAAGGTGGTCAACCTTCCAGTTAGTGTGCATTTTATGTGCGAATTTCCTGCTATGACAAAAAAAAATTGGAGCATTGTTTGTACAGTGAGAACAAATTTTAACTGTGACCTGTAGGAAAATATGATCAAATGCTTGAACAATGCGTTACATTGATACAGATCATGTTTTCTCAGATGAAGTCAATTTAGCGAGTTTAAGTGCTTCTTCAAAAATAAGTGAAATTTGACAAATATTTGATAATATTATTTTGCTTCTCAATCAGTGATGTTGTGAAAAATCGTGCTCATTATTGTATGACAATAAACAATAGCGACTCAGTTTAATGTTTCTGGCAACATGATAATGAACAGAGTGTGTATAAATCGTCAGATGTTGTCAGGAAGGTTGTTATTGCTTAGTGTAAAACATGGTATTGCATGATCTTGTGGACTTGTTTAGATCATGCATAGTGTTCAGACTGCCTGTAACATACTTTTTTAATCACCAATTCATGTATATTATATGATATTGACCACATTAGAAATGTACCCGGTCAACATAAACTTGGTTGAGACAAATGTATGCGTCTCAGCTGCCAATGATGTTTTATGACTAGTCGTTTGACATTGTATTCTGTAAGTTTGTCGAATATGTTGGAGAATCGTACCATTTTGTATTTTCTTGTATCTTTTTTTAGTTTGTTGTACACGTTATGCGTTGAAATTCTAACGATAACCGTCCTATTTTATCGAATGACTCATGCCACCAAATGGTTCTGCATGTTTAATCGAATACAATGTAACTGCACATGCGTCTTAAAATAGCAATTACCATATAAGGCCATGTTTAAAACACTGAATGCATTATGAACAAAGCTAAGCACACTAAAATTTCACACATTTTAGACAATAAACACACAGACAAAACGGATGCATTAGAGAGGCAGTTTCAAAGAAAAAACATTTATCACCTAAAACTTATAACTTATTAGCTATGGAAATGTAGTGGAACAACATCTCAGTTTTGAGTGGTGATAAATGGCAACTTTCCCTAAAAACATGAAGTTTGTCGAAAGTCATCAGTCCTTAAAATCTACATAAATCAACTGCTGAATATTTGGTCAGATAATTATTTAAATTTGGTGCGATTCTATGTTGTCGACAAATTGGTGCTTGCGCTCTCACCTAACGGTTCACTGCACAGTTGCGCTGCTATTGTCTTGCCACGTAAACATGATAGTTGCTTTTAAACATGCACTCGTGTTATTTGGTTTGGAATGTTTTCAACATGATTCATAGGTGCTGGGATTTCGTGCTGCAGATGAGTAAATGAAAAGCTGACGCTTATAAAATATGATTTTATGATTTTAAAAGATGGGTGTATTTGATGAATATATATTCTCACTGCACAGTATTGTAAAAAACTGAATATGGCCAACCTACCAATTATTGTTCATTTCTATGTCTATGTGCGAAACACATTCCTGCTATGGAAAAAATACTTCTATATGTTTTTTTCTTAACGTAGAAATCCTAAACTTTAATACAGATTAAACAAAGAACGCAATTAACTTTGAATTGAGACCAAATATTGATGTTAATATACAATCAACTAGCCGTCACACTAGGTTTCATGTTAATGCTGATTAAATTAAGCCAGGTTACCTATAGCAATGCAATACATACCAAATGATGTTCTACATAGTTGATATAAATATATCAAACATAACTATAAAGATATTCACAGTTTAACCATATGCAATACCATGATTAATACGCTATTCAAAGTAGTGGTAACTTTACATATCAGTAACATATTATTTTGTGGTAGAATAGGTTGTGGTGTCTATAAAATACACTTTAAGAATGAAACTAGATATCCATCAAACTATCGAAAGTGTAGCTTGTTTCACAAAATATACTTTTGCAATATATCATTCCATTAGACCAATACACGACTGTACATAATATCTATAAGTATCACAAAACCACCATACATATATACCGTTAGGGTATTTTAAATCACTTCACCACAGGGATTGATTTTCTTCCGCGTTTGCACATGATAGAATATTTGATCTCATGCATATGGAATAAACAGTACGTACTGATTATTTTGGAAGGAAAAAACGAATAAATATATTTGACATAATAACCATTTTAATAACTCACGAAGTAGATATCAGTGTTTGGTAACTATGAAATAAATAATAGATAAATATAATATAATCATCATAATAATGATAGTGTTACGTTTACCTTGCACTGTGTTTATCTTGGATCTGTGGTGCTGTGACCTCTTTGTTTATATCAGTAGAGGAAACGTTGGTATAGAAAACACTGCAATGAGACATCACTTGTGTTTATATTTACTTTATATAGGACTTTCACATAAGTATATATGAGTATTTGATGACCTCTCTATTTTTTTTATAAAAGTAGTGCCCACTGCACTGGCTTTAAATAGACAAGTTTGATAACCTACAAGGTACTGTATATTTTCATGTGCTGGTACATTCTTATTATCGACACAATATTCTATGTGGAATTTTCTTTGAAACCCTAGACCTTATTTAATATATAACAAAGAGCAATATTTTACTTTGTAGTGAGATCATTGCGGTAATGTATACATTAAAAAATTGTGTACTAAAGTATAGAAATATTGATGTTAGTTGATAATCAACTAACCCCCAAGCCAAGGTTTCATTGTAATGATAATATGATGTGATATATAGTTTTACCAAATATACATACTCATCTTAAACAATAGTATCTAGTATATAAATCGACACAAACAATGTTCTACAATGTTCTATACAATAAATATGAATATATATCATGTTGTCTGTAATGTACACTTTGATAACAGAGCTAAATATCAATAAACATATGGAATTGTTGATAATGATGACATAATAATTCGAACTATTAACACATTCAATATAAACATAATAGTGTTATTGTTATGTTTACCTGGTTCTTCGTTTACCTTGGTTATTTGGAATTGGTGGAAGAGGTTTTGATCTATATAAATAACAAAATATGTAAACACTTTGTAAATAGTATAATAAATAGTATTTACATACAAAAATGTATATTCTGTAACATGCAACACTACGTCATTTCTCATTACAAGCGGTGTAAACTCGTCAAAGACATATAACATTTAATGCAAATGCAGCGATATTTAGTATGCATGAAATACTTAGTGCAAACTGCAAGATTCGTCACGTAATTTGGAAAAATGTATTGGACTTAAGTAAATCGAAAACAGTATTTCAGAGTTCTAGTATAAAAAAAACAGACCTAATATATATTTATATTACCAAACGAAATAACACACTGCAATATAAAATAGAAGTGGTACACAAAGCTTAATAAGAATGACCGTCAAAACTTTAAAAATCAAAAGTGTATTACCTTAAATTATGTCCGGAGTGCTTGCTGTTTTCAGTTTGTGCATCGCTATTTAAATGAGTGAAGGCTTATGTATACAAAACAATAAACTATCGAAACTATATTTTATAAAGCCTAATCTACAATTATATATTCGTGTTTTAATGAAGTATTTAATATACAGAAACGCATTTCCAAAGTAAGTGGCATCATATGTATGTGTCTTGCATAATTCATGTAACCAGTGTAACATCATTTTTGCAGGGAATCAAAAACATTTAATAATATACTTATTTCATTATACTCGTGAGAATTATCCAAACTCAAATAGAGTATTGACATTTTCATCAAATTGTCAGGTCCGAACTATTTTTTGAAATATAACGATAGTGCAATATGTCTTTCCAACAAAACAGATAAATAATGCAAATCATATCAAATTGTCTTACTAAACCATAAACGATAGCTATATACACATATTATGAATCATTATATGGTTTGACATGCATTTTATGATTTTTCTTTCGTAATAAAATTTCAAACATATGATATGAATACTTAACTTAATGTTAAACGCAAGTGGGTTTTGTACCAAATGAATAATGACTAAGAGAAAAATATCTTGTTTTTCAATTTTATTCTGACAATTTCATCACAAAAATAACAAATTAATTGTAGATATATATGAATCGATAAAGATAATAGCAGAGTTGAGATAGAAATATACTCAATATTAAAAAAACAAACGTTTATTAAGACGATACGTATGTACGCCTATGTGTACATGTATATATTGTCGGCCGAATGCCCTAAAATGAAAATCATTATAAATTGTATAACTTTCCTGGAGAACATATACAATAGGATAATATAAAGATGAAATTTTATTTTTAAGGAAACTAAGAGAGAGAGAGAGAGAGAGAGAGAGAGAGAGAGAGAGAGAGAGAGAGGGAGAGAGAGAGAAAGAGAGAGAGCTATTATTTATAGCATTATCGAGATTGTGTTATATTTACCTTATTTTGTTTTTTGCTTGGTTCGGTGATTTTGGTCTTCTGTAAATATTAAAAAATGTCAAAACTATAAAAATGTTTTTGATAAAAAAAATACAGAAATACACCGTTTTTTTCACAGCTAACAATTAAAAATAGTATAAATAGTTGCATACATAATAGTCAGAGAAATACAAAATGTACCTTTAATTATATGTACGAATATATATGAATTTACATATGTTATCCAACATCCAACACCTAGGAATCAGTACCTAGTTTTACAAGAGAGATAATAAAAATTAAACACACACTAGTAATATTGCGCAAATTTGGTGTTGTAAATCTGTATGTATCTATACTTTCATAGAATATATTCGAGTGTCAACATCGTTTTACCTTTCTGTGCCAGAATAAAACTCTATTTGACTGCTAGTCATAATAACTAACTGATTAAATAATAGTAGAACACTTCGTACACATGCGAAGCTGCAATGCTATTTGTATAATTCTGATCATGTGGCTTAATGTGAATAACAACTTCACCAAGTCATATGTGGGTTAATAAATGCTAAACATATGCCAACAAAAACACATTGCTTTGGCATCAGGTATGCGACATGACTTTTAAATGTTTATTTCATTCCTGTAATTGCCTCTTTATAGTCTCTTAAAGGTATCTTTATCGTTTTATATATAGGAGCATGATACAAAATTGTTTTAACGATATTATATATTTCACATACATTATAAATTCTTTCAAATATTATAGAAACGTTATATTATTTACCCATGGGTGTACTCTTCAGATGTCCGTTTACTCAAATTGTCACGCTTGGCAGTTCCCACATCTAATTATATATAATGATTTTTTAAATCGGATACAAAATTGATATTAACTTTATTTCGTAAAAGAACATA